>ML784994.1:105244-153755 GCA_009831015.1 Picea engelmannii
TGTATTGCATTAATTGAAAGAGAAAATTACAACCTGAGCCTTGATGTCATAGGTCTCCTTTCGATGGCTTCCAGCTCTGACACACACACTTGCTCATGCATGAAGAAAATCTACCACATGTGATGACCTTGCTATTGTCTCTTGCTGTTGTAGCATCAATCCTCCATACAGTCTTGCACTAGTTCTCTAATCAATCTCTTGCTAACTTGCTAAACTTCTTCACTTAACCCTTTCCATGAGCAATCTCCTCGATATATAGGAAGAGATAGATTAGTTACTTGGATAGGGAATGATCCCAAGATATCTGGAATGACAGTACTTGAGTAACCACTCGAAAGCCAACTCATCCTTCTAGAAGATTCCCCTCTAGAAGGTTCGATATCTTTATCTTTTTCCCCTTTAAAATCATGTCCGCACCCTAACCATGAGTACAGTGCGGGAAGTTCGCACCCTAGCTTAAGATAGCCTACGGGAAACAGGCATTCCCGCAGGTGAATATATAAGCAGCCTGCGAACATGTTTCAAAGTATGAATTATGGAAGAAGACAACTGTAACCTTTCTCAGGAAAGTATTCTTGGTAAAGAGCTTGATTTTCCATCATCATGACATCATTATGACATCATCACAATGACCAAATTTGTGGATAACAGGTCGACAGGGAGATTAATTCCAACAATTTAAACAACAAAATAGTGCAAATTACTAATAAAATGACTTTAACAATAATATTGTGCAAATAAATTTCAAGATATATATTATAATGTTGTGAAAGAGATCTCTCCACTTTTTGTTTTCTTGGGTGTGATTTCTATGTTGGTATTTACATGTTAAAACCATTATATTTATAATATTTTTTTTTATAATGTTAAGATATATACAATGCATTAAAACCAAACCAAGGGTATGCAACTAAATGCAAATAGAATTATGAGAAACAATGAGGTTGGAAAAAGAATATATTAATATTTGAAAACAAAAGAGGTTGGGTATGTCCTTAATTACAATAAAGGTTTTAATGATCATAAGTTTTTTTTGTTATAATGTTAAAATATATACAATGCATTAAAACCAAGAGTATGCAACTAAATACAAATAGAATTATGATGAACATATGAGGTTAGAAAAATAATATATTAATATTTGGAAACAAAATAGGTTGGGTATGTCCTTAATTACAATATCCTCAAGTTAAATGTTTTAATGATTTTAGATATAAATTTCATTTTTCTTATATGATTAATTTAAAATGATAATTCGTAAATTTTAAAGAATCAAATTCATGTAAAACATAAATAAATATATAATGAATGAGTCTAAATCTATTTTAACTTTGGATCTATCAAGATATAAATCAATTTAAATGCAAACTTTTCTTATTTTGCATTTTTTAAAATTTGCACTTCCAAAACTTTGATCTCTTATTTAAATTAATTTCATACATAATTTTTATTTTAGTTACTCTTAATTTGATATTTAATTTTATTAAAAATAATAATAAACTTAAATAAGATTTTATTTTATTTTATTAAAAAAATAATACACTTAAATAAAATTAAAAATTTTGAAATTTTATTTTCACCTTAAAATATTTTCTAACTATTTATGATTTAGTTAACATTGTTAACATTGTTCACATATATATGCATTAAAAACATGATTATGCATAGTAAATGTAAATAGAATTAAGAAGAATATATGAGGTTGGAAAAAGAATATATTACTATTTAAAAACAAAAGAGATTTGGTATGTTCCTAATTACAATATTTCAAGTTTTTTTTTTTTCAAGTAAAAAAGGTGGATCCTATTATATTAACATAAACAACATACAGTGATTGTTGATGACGCTAGTTGTCCCGCCTAAGCAGGAAATCGAGACAGCTGGGCATCTTGAGCCAAGTGCTACTTTGATAGCAAAATCTACATGGTTATGTCTTTCCCGAAGGAAACCAGGACTATCAAACTTATCAGTTTCAAAAAGTATGCCATAGCTAGATATGAAGAAACTGAGAAAGCTAGTTGAACTAGAGCTATATGCAAAACAGAAGAAGTACCCCTGACCGAAAACATCATTGAACCGTTTTACCTGTGCGCTTCCTCTCATTCCTCTGTTGTCGCCAGCCTGCTAGAAGCGCGTGCGTCTGTGCACACGTCGGGCATTGTCGTTGTGGAATATTCTTGGAGTGGGCCGCAAAGAGCATGTCCAGCCTTTGGTCGATCCTGGCGAGGCGGAAAACCTGGTCATCCATCAGACTTCTAAGCTCAAAGATGAGTGGGAGGTGCCATAATTCAGAAAAGGATGGCTGCTCCAGCCCACTGTTGTCGACGGAGGCTTGGTTCCTGGAGTCCATTGCTTCTTTGATTGGATTCTCTAGACGGTTGAGAGATGGAGTCACCATCCCTATGGTAGCGTCGAGAGGGGTCTCCTCTTCCACAAAATAGGTGGGGAAAAGGTCCTCCGAGCTGTTGGCATTGAAATTCTGCAGGGTGTCCCCGGGTGGGGGCTTGTCTTCCTTTCCGAATTCATTAGTGGGGTGGCTCTGCATGGCTTCCTCCAAAGTGATTTCCTCCACGTATGCCATGGGAGGAGTCCGTGGCCTTCTGCTCCGTCGAGTGGATGCTATGGCTAGTGCCCATTCAAACTTCCTCTGTCGCTGGCGCTGAGACTCGGCCCTGTACCAAGCGGCACCTCTGCACGATTTTCCTCGTATCCTTGGCATGATGGAGACCCTGGAAGGGACCAGGGTTCCTGGCGGACGGGCTGCTCTGCTCTAGAGCTTCAGCGGGACATGTAATCTCTACTCCGGTGGAGAATGCTGCGGAGGTGCTAGTGGAGTGAACACTGCGAGGAGCCAATGCTTCTCTGTGCAATCCATCCCTGTGATAAGGTGTAGAGCTACCGCGACCGCCAAATCCATTAAGGCTTGGTGTTGTGTGTGCTGGAGGCTGGTACATCTCCCTCGCGCGAGGAGGCTCGTCACTTGGTGGCAGCTGCTGCAAACCATGGTGAATTAATGGCGAAGGGGATGTTCGTCGGTCGATGCATTGATAATGCATCCCGACAGCAGTCTGCGTGTCTCCTGATGGATTCGTGGCACCCCATCCGGGGGGGGTAGGTCTCTGGTGGCTAAGGTTTGGCACCTGGTGAAGATATCTGAGCGTTCAGAGACGTGGTCCACCCAATAGGAGTAATCAGCTTCCCTCTCGACTGCTTCATTTGCTAGACAATATGCTACTATGTTTGCGTCGCGCTTCACATGGGAAGGTATGATGCTGAGATTGGGTATGAGTAAGTGGTTGAAATCTTCTAGCAGTCTTGAGAGTCGCCAAATCGGTGAAATTTTTGAAGGGAGACTTCCATTGAGAATCCTGGTGATTAAATGTATGATGACTTGTGAGTCTCCTTCCAGGACAATTTTGTGGTAATCTTTGTCCATTGCTGCTTGGAGGCCTCTCAATAATCCCATTAGTTCTGCCACATTGTTTGTTGTTTCCCCTAGGAAGCTTGCTAATAGTCCTAGGATCTTTCCTGTCGAGGCTCTGATCACTGCCCCATATCCTGTTGTTCCCGGGTTTCCTTTGGCGGCTCCATCAAAGTTGATTTTGATGAAGTGAGCGGAGGGGGGGGGACCAGGTGTTTGGGTTGGTCTGAAGAGTTTTGTTTGTCCTTGGTGTTGATTGATTGATTGGGAGGGGCTGCTAGTGTTGAAGAATGCATTGTTCCTCAAGATTACAATTGAGGTCCTCCGCTTTCCAAGATTTACTCCTGACTGTTTCCTTGATTAGTGAGTTGATTGTTTCCCATGTAACCTCCGGCTTGGAGGCTTGGGAGTGGAAAATTATTTTGTTTCTTTCCTTCCAGAGCTACCAAAGGACAAATCCTGGTAGAAGCTTCCAAATGTAGTTTAGAAGCGGGTTGTTATAGGAGATACAGTCCCAGTTCTCTATTGTGTCATTGATGTTGTTTCGGTATTGATTAGATTTGCGCATGATTTGTGCACTTTGATCCCGTATGCGTTGGTTGTAGCTGCATCCATTGAAAAGATGTTCTTTGGTTTCCTCTTGTTGGTAACAGAGCACACAGAGGGATGGCCCGATGAAGCCTCTTTTCCTGAGATTGTCCCAGGTTAGGGCCCTATTATGCACCACCAGCCACAGGAAGGTGGAAACCTTAGGCCAGAGGGCAGAGTTCCAGAATTTGCTCCATATGGGCTCTTTGAATTCGCCTTGGGGGTGGATGTGTAGGGAGTAAGCTTCCTTTATTGTGAAGGTCCCAGCTGTGGAGTATCCCCATCTCAGTATGTCCGGCCCTTCTCTTCTAGGAATTTTTTGTCGGTTGGCTTGAGAGTGCCAGCCTCTTAAGTTGAGATTCTCAGGGACTCTGAGGTCTTGGTGAGAGGTTTTCCATTGACGCCAGAGGAGGTGTTGTCCATGAGGTTTCCAAAGATCTTTAACCTTTAAGGAGGCATGCAGATCGATAGATCCTTTGAGAGTGGCTAGGTCCTCTATTTCATTCAAGGGTTTAAATTGTTGCCAAGATTCATGCCAGAGCATGGCACTCTCTCCATCTCGTACCTCCCAAAAGGCATGGTTTTGTACCAGAGTGCGATTTTGCCAAGCAGTGTTCCAGATGTTGGATCCCTGGATTCTGGAGTTGTGCCTGATTAGCTGATTGACAGGCGTTAGGGGGGCATATTTTTGCGTCCAGATTTGTGTCCAGACCGTTGTTGGAGTTTTTAGCCAGCGCCACCATATTTTGGCTCCCATAACTTGATTGAGCTTCCCCGGGTCCCTGAGGCCTAATCCTCCTTGGCTTTTTGGCGTGCAGATTTTATCCCAGTTCACCAGCGCTCATTTCTTATTGGGTTGATGTCTGTGCCAGAGGAAATTTTGCTGAAGGTTTTTTATGGCTTTGATAACATGTTTAGGAGCTGCTAGGACCGTGAAGAGATAGGTGGTAAGAGATTGCAACACTGACTTTAGGAGGACTAGCCGAGAGGCAATATTGAGGGGTCTAAAGGTCCAATTACTTAGTCTGTTGGAAATGGAGAGGAGAAGGTTGTCCCAGGAGATGGATCTGGCGGCTGCTCCCATTAGGGGAACGCCCAGATAATTGGACGGAAGGGAGCTCCTGGGTATACCAAGGAGTCTGGAGATGTGAGTTTGAACCGGGCCAGGAGTATTGAAAAAGTAGAGCTTGGACTTGTCAAGGTTTAGGGACATGCCTAAGGCTTCCGTGAAGTCGGAGAGGATGGAGTTGAGTTTATTGGCTTCCCGAACCGTGGGGGAGTTAAGAAGGAGGGTTTCATCTACAAATTGACTATGGGAGAGAGATGGTTGAATATTGTGGAGAGGTAGACCTTTGAGGGAGCCATCTATGAGTGCAGCCTTGATACATCTGCCTAAGCCTTCTGCCATGAGCACAAACAAGAAGGCCGAGAGGGAGTCTCCCTGTCTGATGCCATGAGTGGGTGAGAAAAGCCTGGATGGGACGCCATTTACCAAGATGGAGAAGAAGGTTGAAGAGATGAGGTTGAGGATCTAGTTGACCCAGCCCTGATCGAAACCAAAGGAGTCCAGGATGGCTTTGAGATATTGCCAGCTGGCTCGGTTGAAATATTTGGATAGGTCCAATTTTATTAGCATACCTGGGGTTTTGGAATTTTTAAGGGAGTGGATGACCTCATGAGATAGAATGACACTATCCATGATTTTCCTCCCTTCTACGTACCCCACCTGCTCCTTGGAGATGACATGAGTCAGAATGGGTTTCAGTCGGTTAGCTATCACCTTCGTTATGATTTTGTAGATGACATTGCAGAGGGCTATAGGTCTGAAATGTTTGGGATTTGTGACTCTTTCTTCTTTCATAATGAGGGTTAGGAAGGTCACATTGAGGGCCGGGAGGACCACACCTGAAGCTCTCGATTACTCTACCACTTCCCAGACGTCTCTTTTGACCAGATCCCAGCAATGATGGAAGAAATCAGTAGTGAACCCGTCTGGGCCTGGGGCCTTGCCTGGGGGCATTTCTTTTACTGTCTGGTCCACTTCCTCCTGGATGATGGGCCTTGTTAAAGAAGCGTTTTGCTCCGAGGTTACCAGTGAAGGTATGTGCCTGGTGATTCTTTGTATAGCTTATGTTCTGTCCTCCTTGGTTTCCGTTAGGAGGTCCTGGTAGAAGTTGATTAGCTCTGCTTCAATTTTGGAGTGTTCTCTGACTGTGTTGCCTTGGTTGTCTTCTAAATGTGTGATTCTCTTGACATGACGTCGATGCATCATTGCTCTGTGAAAGAATTTAGTGTTCCTTTCCCCCTCCTTAAGCCATTGTACTCAGGATTTTTGTTTCCATAGAATTTCCTCTTGCTTTCTTCTTTCTTCTAATCGTGCTCAGAGCTTCTCCTCCTTTCTCATTAGGTCGGTGTTTCTAGATCCATAGATGAAGGTATTTTGGATCTCCTCTAACTGGCCTTCTATATTTCAAATGCTATGGAAAAATTTTCCGAAACTGTTCTTGTTCCATTGCTTCAGCAGCAGCTTAATGTTCTTGAGTCTTTGTTGAAATTTGTACATACTGGAACCATGATCTATTTCTTCTTGCACCCACTAGGCTTTAGCTAGGTGCTGGAAGTCTGGGTGAAGAAGCCAGAATTTTTCAAAGCGAAAGGGCTTGAATTTGGGTATGTCTTCTGTGTCTAAATTGAGAGCAAGTGGCCAGCGGTCTGAGCCAGCTTTTGGTAAGATGAGGCTTTCCAGATGGGAGCCTGACTCCATTAGTTCCTCAGTGACCAAGAAGCGTTCAAAACAGCAAGTGATGTGTTGGGTACCTGATCTGCGATTCAACCAAGTGAAAATGCCATTGCTATTTTCTATATCTACTAACTTAAGATGATCAATGAGAGTCTTGAACTTACCGCTATCTTGTTCCAACTTTTTTGTGCCTCCTGTTTTCTCCTCCAGCGAAAGGATCATGTTGAAGTCTCCTCCTAAGATCCAGTTTTGGGTAGTCACCAGGGTTTTGATTAGTTCAAGCCTCTTCATGAATTTATCTTTGTCTTGCTAATTGTGGGGGCCATAAACATTGGTGATGGCTCCTTTCTAGTTCGAGCCAATGACCTCGAAGTGTGTCGTTACTGTTCCCATTGTTGAGAAGGGGTTGTTCATGTTGATGTTGGAGGGGTTCCAAAGGATGGCCAGTCCTCTAGAGGTGCCTATGGAGTCTGTTGATATGGAGTTGCATTCTCTCCAGATTCGCTGAAAGATGAGGTCAGCTTTTGTTCCTGCGCATTTGGTTTCCTGTAATAATAGAATGTCTGGATTTTCTGCCCTTATGCAGTCTCGGAGGGTCCTTTGTTTGGACCTACCATTGAGTCCTCTGATGTTTCAGGTGAGGATCTTCATCATTGGGTGGGTGGTGTTGTCTGGAGGTATACCTCCGAGATCTTGTGTATCTACCCTGAGTTTATCATGAGATTGTCTGCCTCCTTGATTAATTGTTGCACTGTTTTGCGCCCTCTTCTCTTGTTCTCCCAAAGGATTTTCTTCGAGCCATAGATCGAGTCTGTGGCTATACCCAGTCGTGCTGTGGATCCCGCGGAGGAGTTGAGAAATACTTTGTGCACCTTGCGCAGTTGTTCTTCAGGAAGGGTTTGCAGGACCTTTTGATTCAGGGCCTCTTCCAACTTTTCGAGGTCTATGTCGGCTAGATCTCTTTCATCTAGCTGCATTGGGGTGTCCCCATCTCCGTCTCCCCTATCCTCTATGTGTGATTCATGGATTTGAGGAGGGGGGGTTGGATTTGAGGGATTTTCGTGAGATTGTTGCAGGTTCTTGTGCGGATCTTGGATTTCCTCATCCTCTGGCAGGTGGTTCAGGATCTCATAGGAGTTTCTTGTTGCGATTTTTTTCCTAGGATCTAGGATTTGCCTCCTTGGTGGGTTCCGCTTCTTTTTCGTAACCATGGTGAAGCCATCCTTCTGTGTGTGTTCACTTGCTTTAGCGATTGTCTTGATTAGTGGGCAGTCCCTATAGAGGTGGTCATGCTCGTGACATCTCCTGCATCAGAAGGGAATGTGCTCGTAATCCAGTTTTTGCTTCCAGTCCTCATCTTGGTATTCTAGAGTCACCGTACCAGGTAGTGCTTTGGAGATGTTCATGTATACACAGATCCTTGTGTAGGAGGTGTACTTTCTCTGTCTGGTGGCCTCTGAGGCTTTAACATACTGGCCCAGGGTGTTCCCTATACCCATTAGAATCTCTTCCAGCCAAAACTCTTGCGGTAAAGAGTATAAGCGGATCCAAACTGGGGCCATGGTGAAGTCCTCTTTGTCAGGGCTAAATCTTTCAGTCCAGAAGCGTAAGAATAGCCCCGCTGAGTTGAAGAATGATTGTGAAGAAGCCTTTGGAGTTGAGTTGGACTTCGTAGTCCCCTTTGGGGTTCCACCAGTGCTTGATCCATTTGTTAATATCCCTTTCTGTTGGCCAGAGCCCTAGGAACTTTCCTATAAGGGCATGTTCTCTCATAAATTCTGTGTGTTCTCCTACTCTGGTTGAGCTAATAAGGTATCTCGGTGCTTTTTCCATTTGTGGTATTCACTTACCTGGTTCCCACCCTCAGGTTGGCTTCGCATGGGAGGTACCGGCCTCCATCTCCATTTCCTTCCTGAGGCCTTGTTCTCTGGCCAAGAGTTGTTCACGAACTTGCTGAGGTGGCTTGAATGTGGAGCGTTTCACTCTATTTCTAGAGTGGTCATTAGCGGTGACGTTGCTGTATGAGGGGGGTTTCCCCCCCCCCCTCCCCCCCCCCTCCTCCGTGCCCATTGCGGTGTGTCAGTGAAGGTTGAGGCTTTGGTTTGTTGCTGAGCAGGTGCCACGCAGGAGTTTTGCTGGTGAACGGCTGCAATCTGCGCTTGAAGGGCTAGGGTTTCCTCATATCATCTCGTCCAGCTCCAACTCCCTGTTCTTGCCTTTTGTGCCATTACAATATTTCAAGTTAAAGGTTTTAATGATCATAAAATATTTTGTTATAATGTTAAGATATATACAATTCATTAAAAGCAAGAGTATGCAACTAAATGCAAATAGAATTATGAGTTATATATGAGGTTGGAAAAAGAATATATTAATATTTGAAAAAAAAAAAAGGTTGGATATGTCAGTAATTACAATATAATGATCATATTTATTTATTTTTGTAATGTTAAGATATATACAATGCATTAAAACCAAGAGTATGCAATTAAATGCAAATAGAATTATGACAAATATATGAGGTTGAAAAAAGAATATATTAATATTTGAAAACAAAAGAGATTGGGTATATCCTTAATTACAATATCTCAAGTTAAAGGTTTTAATGATTTTAGATATCAACTTCATTTCTCATATGACTGATATAAAAATATAATTGGTAAATTTTAAAGAATTAAATTCTTGTAAAACATAAATAAATAAGATAATTGGTAAATTTTAAAGAATTAAATTCTTGTAAAACATAAATAAATAAGATAATTGGTAAATTTTAAAGAATTAAATTCATGTAAAACATAAATAAATACATAATGAATGAGTCTAGATTTATATTAACTTTGGATCTATCAAGATTTAAATCAATTTTTTTGAAATTCAAAATTTTCTTCAAGTTTTGCATTTTAAGAAAGTTTGCACTTCCAAAACTTTGATCTCTTATTTAAATTAATTTTATTCATAATTTTTATTTTAACTACTCTTAATTTGATATTTGATTTTATTAAAAACAATAATAACCTTAAATATGATTTGAAATGATTTTATTAAAAAAATAATAAAATTAAAAATTTTGAAATTTTATTTTCACCTTAAAATATTTTCTAACTATTTATGATTAGGTTAACATTGTGTTGGCAGCAATAATATAATTTCTATTTTTTATAAGATGCCTACACAGGGTCTTTAAATTCTCGTTATTCGTCATGACCATTCTCACTAAACAACACTTGTCACTTGTTGATTTTTACACATCTTCCTTTCGATTTTTGTTTTCATGACTATAGTATGAAAACTCACAGCTGGAATTTACACTTTGTTTCAATTTTTTATTAAGGAAAACTATTCATGTGGTCTATTATCGAATTATCGTATTTTTCTATGAACTTGATTGTTTCCCTTGTTTATAACCCCTTGGTCCTAAACGTGCCTTGGTTACATAAGTAAAAAAAACCTCCACTCATTAATATTCGATTAATATCAATGGGGTTTTGATTCATAAAACTTTTAATTATTCAATGTTTATTTGATACATTTACCTTTGTAATCAAGTCATGGATGTACGTACTATGGTTTTCAACTGTTTTGATCCTTATGCATACCAATATGCCAAGGTGTCATATGAAGTACAGCGTGATATTATTGCTCTGTATGGCCTCAGGCTTCACGATTTCATTCCCACGCATGGTGATTAACGCCTCTGCCTACCATTTCGAACTGTCATAGCATTTTTTTGTTCGGCACTATGGATCTGTGTTTTTTCTATCAAACCCTACCTCTGATTTCTATGTTGATTCCCTTTTGTTAGCCATGGCTCCAGTGGTAAGGATTGAGCCCAATGGCGTCCAAACCTTGTTATTATATGACAACGCCAGAGATGATTTAGAAAGGAACGGCTGGCGTTTGTTTATTGAAAAGTTTAAGGGTTTCAATCTGAGAGTTGCCCAAGAGTTCGCATTGACCTTCGACGGTTGCAGAGCAAAGATAGGTGACGTGCAGCTAGAGGTGACTGAAGATTTTTTAAGCCAAGCTACGGGTTTACTAGCTGTCAGGCAAAAATGGTTCAAGAACACAAAAGTTGAAGAGATCCCCTGGTCATTGTTGTTCACCTCAAAGAAAATTACTAGTTACGACCGAGGTATGCCTGTCTCATCTCTAAAACCTAGATGGCATGATCTATTAGCTATTGTGAAATAGTTCATTACGTGTGAAGGAAGATTTGGGTTGGTTTTTTCTGTACCATCTCTGATTGCTTATGAGTTTCATTGACTTCCCGTTGAACATGCCCTACTTCCTCCTTAGAAGTCTGTACAAGATGGGAAAGCAGTTTAGGAGGAAGAAGTTTGATTCTATCTTGTTCCATCATGGTTTAATCAAAATTATCATTGTGCATCAGTTGCAATTAAACAACGATTGTTGGGATGCTTTTGTGTTACGAAATGGCTTTGGTAATAGTGAGTTGGGACAGTTTGATAAGCATGTTATCACAGAAACCCTTGTGAAACCTACCACCTCTCCTCCACCACTCCTGCCCTATGATCCTGTCTCTAATTTGGAACCCTCGACCTATCCTGATGCTACTCAACCGGATTCGCACCCAAAGAGTTGCACGAAAATTGTTAAAAAACCCACAGGGAAAAATTTTAAGGGCAACGTCTATGTTAATTACAAGAATAAAAGGCCTGGTCGTTTGATTTTACGATGTGCTCGAAACAAATCCAAACCCTGTGCAGACACAAACAATATGATTGAGGTAAGTGAAGACTTGGATTCAGAAATTGAAAGGTTCTTGGCCAAAGAGTATCCATATTCATATGGACTTTGCCCTAACAGACCCTACGATTATGTTAGCAACCTGCCTCCATGTCTAAAGGATAATCCTGATTTTCCTGGCATCCAACTCCGTGACAAACCTACCTTTCGCGTGGATGATTCTCCAATCATTAATGATATCAGTGCCAATGCACAGTCTTTACAGCCACAGTGTAATGAATGTCGATCCTGGATCAACAGGTATTATAAGGATGTGCCTTTATTACAGGTAAATATTTGAAAGACCGGGTGGATTCATTGACAAACGAGAACAGTAGGCTCCAATCTATAGCTCAATCAAAGGACAAGCGCCTAAAAACTACAGGGTCTGTCATTTTTAAGAATGTATAGCCAGCGACAGCAATAGTAAATTCCAAGATTGCTTGATACGTTTTAATTCATTGATTTAAGGTATGATCGTTTTCAAGTTTAGCATGATTTTGTCTTTCTCAACTTAGGATACATGATTTGTTTGCATAAATTACTTTTTAGTTTGTTTTGTTTGATTGAATAAAATATGATTGTAGTTATAATTATAACTAGCTACAGAATCGTAAGATTCTGTAGCCAATTAGAAAAAATTTGAATTGCTTGTTTTGATAATTGAAAATACATCTAAAATCTTCTTATTTTTATTTGTTTTCAGGAACTCGTGATTCTCAAAGAGATATGAAGCACTATTGGGATCTCTCAGCCATACCATCTTTATGTTTTTAGTAAATAGATTAGGATGTTAGTTTTTTGATATCAAGTAAAATCTGGGAGGTTGCATCCCCCACATTTTTGGAACAGATTTGATGTTATCAACGGGAAAAATTTTGTTCCTGGAACCTATATAAGTATGTTATTTTGTAAACATGAGACCATCTCTGCCTGGTGCAAGACTATGGATTTTTCATTTACAGACTTGAATGAAATATAGTACTGGTTAGAGCTTTAGCTTTTCCATATTGTGGTTTTATTCAAGTCATGATTGTTTCAATTTGCAATTAGATTGTGATTGCTTTCGCTTTCATGGTTTACTACAAGTTGGCATGATTAAAATTTACATGTTATCCATGTTTTATGTTCCATATTTAATACACAACAATTATTTTGTTCACACTTAGATTAAGAGATTTATCTTCATCATTTGTTGAACATTTATACACAAGTTCTCATAGCAGGATTTATCTTAATGTGGTTGCTTGTGAAATTATGAGATTGTTCTCATAGCTCTAATGTTTTATCGTTCGAATTCCATTATTGTTGCTTCACATTTATGAGAAGAAATTGTAGGTTCTGTTGCAGGTTTACTTCATCAGACAGGGAGAGTGAATGTTGCACATTAAACAAATATTGGATGTGATAACAGGTCAGTTTGCTAGTTTAATTTCACTAGTTTAATGAATATAGAAACTTCATGTAGCTAAAACATTTTCTATTATGTGGGATTTTTGTTTTCAATTAGACAGTTTGATATTCCATTTCTTGGTTATAAACATTATAAGAAAATAAATCAAAAAAAATTGAAAAATAGCTTTGCTATTGTTTAAAAAATCAATTCATATTGGATTTTCACGGATTTAGATTAAAATTCGTATTTTGTATATATATATATATTAGAAATAGAATCATTTGTATGTATTTTACATATAACAAGTAGGGTTATTTTATAAATATTAGTCAATTAAACTGTAAATATATATCAGATTTGTATATAGCGATTGTTATTCATCAAGTTATTGTATTTTCTTTAGTTTTCTTTTCTTTAGGACTTAGATTGGCCAACGGAGCCGCTAAACCTGTCGGAGTGGATTAATCCAAACGACTTGGGTTAAGTAGACAACCCCAGACCGAATTCACTCATCTAGTTGACGAGCGGTCAATTTTGTTCGTCAACACATTGTTAGCATTAGTCACATATGTATGCATTAAACCCAAGAGTATAAGAGTATTCAGAGTAAATGCAAATAGAATTAGGAGGAAGATATGAGGTTGGAAAAGGAATATATTAATATTTAAAAACAAAAGAGATTAGGTATGTACTTAATTACAATATCTTAAATTAAAGTTTTTAATGATCATAAATTTTTTTGTTATAATGTTAAGATATATACAATTCATTAAAAGAAAGATTAAGCAATTAAATGCAAACACAATTATGAGGAACATATAAATGCAAACACAATTATGAGGAACATATAAGGAATATATTAATATTTGAAAACAAAAGAGGTTGGGTATATCCTTAATTACAATATCTCAAGTTAAAGATTTTAATGATAATAAAAAAAAAATTGTAATGTTAGATATATACAATGCATTGAAACCAAGAATATACAACTAAATGCAAATAGAATTATGAGGAAAATATGAGATTGAAAAAATAATATATTAATATTTGAAAACAAAAGAGATTGAATATGTACTTAATTACAATATAAGTTAAAGGTTTTAATGATTTTAGATATAACTAATATAAAAATATAATTAGTAAATCTTAAAGAATTAAATTCATGTAAAACATAAATAAATAAGATAATTGGTAAATTTTAAAGAATTAAATGTATGTAAAACATAAATAAATACATAATGAATGAGTCTAGATTCATTTTAACTTTGGATCTATCAAAATTTAAATCAATTTTTTTTAAATGCTCTTTCTTAAGTTTTACATTTTAAAAAGTTTATATTTCCAGAACTTTAATCTCTCATTTAAATTAATTTTATACATAATTTTTATTTTTACAACTCTTAAGTTGATATTTTATTTTATTAAAAATAATAATCTTAAATAAAATTTGATATAATTTTATTAAAAAAATAATAAAATTAAATAATTTGAAATTTTATTTTCACCTTAAACTATTATTTTCTATAATGATTATGATTATGTTAAGATTGTTATTTGAGTTGGAATTTCAAAATTAAAAATTTTGTTAAATTAAATGGTTTGGATTATTATATTTTTTGTTTTAATAAAAAAATTTTACAGTTACACAAAATTTGTAAACTTATTATATTTAATTAGTAAATTGGGGACAATTTACTCATTAAAATTCATTCTTAGTTAAATCACTAGTGTCTAGCATTTTTTACATTGAATCACTTTATGCATTCAAAAAAATGATTTAAACAATGCAAAATTATAATTTGATCAACAACAAAAAAATTCTAATGATAACAGAAATTTAAACTAGACCTTAAGTTTTTATTATTTAATTTTGAAAATATCAATATAAAATAATTATTTATATTATAAAATTGAAAATATAATATAAATATATGATCATATATTATTTTGTAAAGAGAAGTAAGACCAAAATACTCAACCTAAAAGCTTTAACTAAACTAATTACATTAAAAATATTGTAAAATATTAAATATTTAGATATTAAAATAAAAAAACATCAAAATTATAAATGTGTATTTTTTTTAAATATTAATGAGATTTTTTTAAAAACTTTGTATAAACAATAAAACATATTCGACAATATTCTATGTATATATTCCCATAAATTAAATTCCCTTTAATGTCTGGTGCCTTTCTCCCGGAGAATCGAAAGGAAGGTATAAAAGATATCGACATAAACCACAACAGAAGCCCAGATATAGTCATCGTAATTGTAACGTCGAATCAGCCTGTCTGTCTCAAAGATCAGATAACAACTGAAAAAGATGGAAGCCAAAGCGCCATATACCATGGCGCGAGTCCTTCCGAATGGTACCAGTGCCTGCACACACACAGTATTCACCCATCAATCTTATAASAAATACAAACAGGTTATAATACCATAAAGAAAAATATAGTAATGCCTGCACCTGAATGGAAGCGAACACAAAGAGCACAATCGCCGTAGAAAACAGTGTGAGCCAGAGATAGTTGAAGTTGTGACCCCTTCTTGCAGCCCAGAATGTGTAAAGCGTGAGACTCAACACCACAACGGTAGTGAGCATTATGGCCTCCCAAATAGCGTGGCCTGTTTAGGAGTAAAAACACCACATACCAAAATATTCATTCTGATCGTTGTGCATATTGAAAAACGAAAATCAGCCAGGTACCTTGTAAAAATAAACGTCATAAACAGTACTTATGTATACAGCTTGAATGAGTTTAATTGATTGAGTGAGTTTAATTTCTTTTTGAGAGGTCGTAAATTCAAATTCAGAGAGTAGTAGGGTATTTATACCTTTGTAGATTTTATCAGTTAAATGGTAAAGTTGTCGATATAAAAACATTGTATACAGCTTGAGTGAGTTTAATTTCCTCCTGAGAGGTAGTAAATTCAAATTCAGAGAGCAGTAGGGTATTTATACCTCCTTAAACTTTACCAGTCAAATGGTTGGGCTGAGGGGGTACCTTGTAAAAATAAACACCATAAACAGTGCTTATGTATACAGCTTGAGTGGGTTTAATTTCCTTTTGAGAGGTCATAAATTCAAATCCAGAGAGCAGTAGGGTATTTATACCTCCTTTTTACCAGTGAAATGGCTGGGCTGAGGGGGTACCTTGTAAAAATAAAGGTCATAAACAGTGCTCATGTATACAGCTTGAGTGACTTTAATTTCCTCTTGAGAAGTCATAAATTCAAATCCAGAGAGTAGTAGAGTATTTATACCTCCCTATACTTTACCAATCAAATGATTGGGCTAATGAGTACAAAAAAAAAAGATAGATTTAATATTTTTTTTTAAATGATAAAGCTCATTAAAACTAGAATTTTTAGGATACAATATCCCTCAATAACAAGAATAGAAACCATGACAATAATACACTCACTAAAATCTGAATAAACCAAAAAAACATTACAATAAATTTAATTTGGATATAAATAAGTTTCATCATCCTATAATATTTTTTTTAATTTTATTTATTTCTAAATAATTTTTTAAAAATAAATTAAAATTCAAAATTAATTCAATCTCTTTTTATATCCCAAAATCCTAACAACCTAAACAAATCTATGAAAAATTAGAGAACTGAGATTATAAAGTAGAGGATTTTGTCAATGCCATATAATGGATCAAACATGTAATTCTTTTCAACCTCAATCAATGTGACACCACCATTCTCGCACCATAAAGAGTGCTTGTTGTGACCTGCCATCAGAACTTGTCAGGATTGCTCTCTACAATCTATAGACTTTTTATAGGATTTGCTGCAAGAGTCATGGTCTCTAGTCACTGAAGTAGCTCACTCTCCTGTTGCTGTCTGGATATTTTCAGTGTGCAGAGAAAAGCTAAGGATTTTACACTTTCACTGGTTTAAGTGGGAGAGATTGCAGAGAAAAGCTAAGGATTTTACACCTTCACTGGTTTAAGTGGGAGAGATGCATGTAAGTAAATAAACATCGATATAAATTCAATGGTAAACTTAATTTTTTTATTTGAAAAATTTTAATTTAAATTTGAAATTTTTTAATTTTCTATTTATTATTTGAAAAATTAAAATTTTAATTTGAAATTTATTAAGTTTTTAATGGGAAAAAATATTTTAATAATTATTTAGTTTTTTCTATTTAAAATCAAAATAAATTAATAAATTTAGATGTGTGAACAGTCCTAACTTATCTTCACACTCTTTTAGATGTGGGATCTTCTGCTATGAAAATTTGGTTGATCTTATTCTCATCAAATAGGTGGTGCATGTTGTGGACTTTTAAGTTGTGTCACTTTGTCTCCACCACGCCCTTATTGCACAATATGCAAGTTCTCTCCTCTCAAATTTTCTTAGGTACCCTCCACCTAGTGGTCTCACATCTAAGGTGATGTGAACTCAACTCATTATGGTCACAATTTAGGTTAAACTAGTTGATGTAATATGTTTTTTTAAGCCCACTGTGATTGGTCCAAATGGAAGTCCTAAATTTTTCAATCACTAACTTTTTTATTTCTTCCTTGATATTAGGACATTCTACACCTATGTTGGATATGCATATTTGAGTGGTTAAATGCAATTTAAGCCACACAAAATTGTGATTTCCCCCAAAACCAAAAAATAAAAGTGTTCCCAAATTAATAACTAGGGTTATATTTCTCCCAAAAATATTGGATTATAAGTTGGTTCAATTGGATTATAAGTTGGTTCAATTTGATTTGAGATTTTGGATTATAAGTTGGTTCAATTTGATTTGAGATTTTGGATTATAAATTGGTTCAATTTGATTTGAGATTTTCTTAAATGACATGACACAAAAGATACAAGTTCAATCAATAACAGGAATTTACACTATTAAAATATTATACTTGTTAAAAACTCAACATATCACTTTTAAAAATTGAATATGGATAAAAAAAGATAACATTCACCCTAATCGCCCAATTAACAAATGATCTTGTGTAATTTCTACACATCCTCTTAATGAAGACGCCTAATCTAGACCCACCAGTTCAATAAAAAAAAATACATCCTCTTAATAAAGAGGCCTGATCTAGACCCGCCAGTTCAATAAAAATACAATAGACCAGTATGAAAAAGCATCCTCCACATAAAAATACCACAAAAGCATCATCATCCCCAATATGAGGAAGCATCCAGATTCTCTTGTATTTGGAAAAAATATAAACATATCTTCAAAAATAAAAGATCTGTGTACGCTTATAACGTACCGTCTGTAAATGCACAGGTTGAGCCCACTGCAAAGCTTATACACACCGTGAAAAGAAAAAGTAAAAGCAAGTTGGTAGGATGTCTCCGCCTATAATAAAAGAGCCCACATATCACTGCCAATCATACCAAACAAATTACCAGCAGTTAGCACTGCTCTCTGATCATAATACATACAGGTGTTCTTCGAATCGCGTGAAGAGCTACTTACTCATGACAGCGGAAAACACAACAACTATGTAGAAATCGAATCCAGGCCAAGTGTTGATCAACAACCGAGCAACGGATGGATATAAGAAAGAGACTACGGTTGCAACAGCCGTGGTAAGAAGCAGCTGTACAGTCACAATTCCATAAACTTTTCTGATGAAATCCCACCTGTCTATGTTTTCCTGAAATGCAATTCCAGGGTAGAGATATAGCCTCAACCCTCCCTCCAGGTCTTCATGTGCCGGATATCTGTATGTCCCATACATGCTTGTTTGCTTTCTGGCTACGCAGTGACTCTCTGCTTACCAGTTTTCCACACGCGATCTTCTGCCTGCTGAGAAACTTGGAATTGTGTCTATATAATTTCATTCTGTCACTTCGCAGTCTTGCCATTGCTATTCCATCTGACACGCAGATAAGAGTTGAAAGGTCGAATTGAGAGAGAAATGAAAGGTTCCATGTACCCAGGGCAGTAACGGCACAATATTACAAACAAGGAAAGTAGTATGGATCCTCCCTTCATTTATTTAAAAACAAAAGTGGTATAACGGTAACAGGTAGGTTAATGATAGATGTTTGGTTTACAAGACTATATGAGATCACCCGTAAAGCAAAACTATCTCTGAGGTGACATATTTTGCTAAATCATTACTGAGAAATGAGAGAATGTTAAATCCATGACTCATGAAAGTAAGAAGTAATTCATCCATGGAGGGACTTATTGATTTTCTAAGTGTCTTCTTGCATCTTGAGGCTATCTTTGGATAGTATATCAGCAAAATTAATGTGAGAAAATAAATCTTGGATAGTTGTTTTCCATGTAGACATAAAAATTAATGTGAGAAAATAAATCTTGGAGGTTATTGATATCACAAAATAATGGTTAGAGAATGAAGTTCCTTAACACAACTCTTCCCTTTACCAATTTTATCACTAAGAGTCTCTAAGGACTTGGAGTTGTGTGATTCCTGTTTCCATGGCTAGAACTAAAACCAACTTGAGAGTTGTAAGTTCACTATGGTTATTAGTGGAACTTCATGTTTCGGCTTTGAAGTTGATGAAATGGTTTTGAGAGAGGAAAAAGAGGCCCTCTGCTCCTCCTTTTGGTGAGTCTCCTTGTGATGCTTCATGGAAGAAATCCCAAGGGATTTGGGTGTTGATATTTGTATAACAAAGATCCGAACTTGTTGAGGGGTGATGGAAAACTAAGGAAAGGCACTTAAGATGTTGAGGCTTTGAGAGGCATAGTGAAATGGAAAAGTGTCCTTATTCTAAAAAAAATATTTGTTCCTTGCTAACCAAATTCCCCAGGCCAAGTTTAATGGCATGGCCTTGAAAGATTTTGTGTCCTTGTCTTTGTGCCATATTTTTAATTCTTCTTCAACTGTGTCCCCTTCCCATTTGGATTTTAGTCCTATAATACCTTCAACTTTCCTCCATACATGTTGAGTGAAGGGACAAAAAAGGATGAGGCAAGCATTTGTTTCCAAATTTGATTCACATAAGAAGCATCTTCCAGGGCCTTGGTAACTTCATTTTTAAATCGATCACATGTTATTGCTCTATTATTTAAAAGGAGCCAAAAAATATTTTGGATTTTGTTGCGCATTTGTATTTTCAAAGTGGTTTCCACCACAAAATCAAAGGCTAATCGAAGCCTTCCATGGCTAGCATTTTATATCCAATTATGGGCACATATCCACCCTTCGGGTTCGTTGACCATAGGAGTTCATCCTTTTCCCCACTGATAAAAATATTGCATTTCCTTAGGCTATTTATATAGGAAGTCCAAGTCTCTATGTAGTCCTCATTGAGCTTGATATCTCTCCATGTTAGCCATTGTTGATTCTGAAGTTTAAAGATTGGCATATTGCAATATGTTGAAGGAAATGATAGCCCTCCAATCTGTTATCATGGATGAGAGGTGCAGGTAGCCTATGTTTGTTTTCGCTTCCAATCTAAGGATCAAGGTTGAGAAGGACTTTGTTTCCTTTTCCAACCTTCCAAATTAGCCATTTCCCAATAATTGGGAATTCTTTGGTTCTGGATTTCCAAATAATGGAGAACTTCATGGTTTTTTTGTGTAGGGTTTGAATCCAATCTTCAATTGATGTGGAGTTGAGATATTTGTATTTTATATCTTTTTCCCATATTCCTTGGCCCTATATGAGCCTCCATACACTCTTGGTTTCTAAGTATTTGTCAAAGTGAAAGAGGTTTTGGATTTCCCCACCCCCTTGATTCTTTGAGATGGCTAGTTTTCTCCAAGAGACTGGATTCATTCCTTTTTTCTCCCTATCCCCTGACCAAATGAAGTGATAGCAAAGATCTAGGGAATTCTATCAAGGATCCCTTTTAGAATCTAGGCCAAAGACATCCAGTCAATTGGGATGGCCTCTAGGATTGATTTAACTAGAACCAAAAATCCCCCCCCCCGGAGAGAGCCATCTATTGCACCAGTTATTCATTTTTTTTTAATCTTGGCACCCCAAGTACTTTAAACCATCCTTGAAGGCACAAGACCTAGAGGGGAATATTTGATCGATATAGAGCTTCTCAAGCTTGGGTAGGCCCCAACAAATGACCAGAGATTTTGCAGAATTTACAACCATACATGTGGCTTTATAAAATAGTTCTAGAACTTCATTTAGCATTTCCACCATGTGCTTTGATCCATCACAGAAAATAATGATGTTGTAAAACAAAATTGAATGTAAAATAGTGCATGAATTTCCAATTAAGCTACCTTTGAACAAGTCATTTGTTGATGCAACTTTTAGTGCCCTACTTAATCCTTTTGCTACTAGGAGAAAGAGAAGGGGAGGGAGTGGGTATCCCTCCCTAATACCTTTCTTGGGTAGAAGTTGATCCATTTATTAGGACTACAAAAGTTACAGAGTTGGTGCTATCCATAACCCATGCCACAAATTGTAAACTAAATTCCAAGTGGATGAGGCTAAGGCATAGGAAGAGCTAGCTAACAGGAACAAAAGCCTTAGAGAGGTTAACTTTGGCAATCGTAGTTTTTAGGTTTTTTATTTTTATAAAGTACAATCCTTGTTGAGCAACACCAACTACCTCATGAATTTGCCATCCTTCAAGAAAACCAAATTGTTACAAAACGGTATTCTTTGAAAGAATTTCATTCAATATGCAAGAAATTATTTTAGAGATGAGTTTTTATATGCTATCACAGAGAGAAATTGGGACAAAACTCTTAAATTTAGTTGGGTTTTCTATCTTCAGGATGAGATTGATGAAGGTAGTGTTGAAGGATGCTCGTATATTTTTAGAGAGTCGAGAGGCCTCCCCCACCTTACGTAATTCTTCCTCTACGAAATCGTAACAATTGAGAAAGAATTATATGGGCATAATATCAGGCCCAGGGCTCTTGAATTTTTGGAAACTATGTAGGGTTCTAAGTAATTCTTCTTTTCCCACCTCTACCATTAGAAACTGATTATCTTCTTGGTTTACGAATATGGGGAAAAATGGAGAGTTGGAAGATGGAATCTATCATGGATTGATTGTCCTATTTAAATAGGGTTTTGAAATGATTAATCCATTTTTAATCTATGTCAGAGAATTTGTCTACCCAAGATCCATCCCTTTGTCATTTTTCTATATTGAGTTGATGTTTTTCTGATAGTTTGCAAAATGGTGGAAAAATTTAATGTTTTCATCCCCTAGTTCAAGCCATATCGCCCTACTTTTTAAGTGCCACTCCTTTTATTTTTACAAGAGAAAGATATTTCTCTTGTTTTCCAATTGGTATAGCTCCTCCTTTTTTTTCATTCATTAAATACCCAAAACCATACGAAGAGGATATGTTTCTTAAGGATTATTCAACATCCTCCTAAAGGATTATTTCATCCTTATCTCACTTTTCCTTTGACCATTGGATCACCAAGGACTTACCCTTTCTCATTTTTGAAAGAAATTTCATAGCTACAAATTCACTTAAAGAGTTATTGTAGGGGGCCTAGGAATTTTTCAGCAATTGAATGAAATATTCCTCCTTGAGCCATTCAAGGTTTAGTTTAAAAGGGCTAGGAGGATTTTAGTGTATAGTGACCACTTCAATAAGAAATTGAAAATGGTCATAATCTCCTTCAAAAAAAAATCACTGAAAAAATATGACATTTTCGTCCAGGAAATCTTTTGATACTAGAAAACGATCAAGACATTTTACAATTCAACTCTCCCCAATTATTTTTCTTTTCCATGTGGGGGTGAGTTTGGTTGGATTTATGTATATGAAGCCAACTTGCTCTAGACTCCTCATAAGAGAATTAGATAGAGATTCCACTTGGGTCACTGGCCACCAAACCTTGGAAGCACCAAGAGTGGAATTTAAATCACCAGCTAGAATGACCTACCCTTGCCTAAGCCATAACCTATAGAAGAGGTGATCCTAATATTCCAAGTAGTCTAAGTAAGGTCCATAGATGTTTAGGTAGTTAAATTATTTTCCCAAATTATGAGGGTGAAGGTAAACTCCCATCATAGAATCAAAATCCTAAGAATTAACAAGAGAAAAAATGTTGGTATTCCAACTAGTTACAAGCCCTCTGGAGTAACCTAAAGCATCAACGAAGTTGAATTCCAATCTTGATAATATTTTTTAGAGGTATTGGATAATTTTCATCCCTTCTTTCATAAGATCTTGAAGAATGAGTACTTAGGTGTTATGAGTTTCTACTAACCTCTTGAGGGCCAATTTCGTAGAGGGATTGGACATCCCTCTACAATTCAAGGTTAATAAAATAATTTATGGATTGCCTTGGGGGTGGATTCTCTAAGGACCCCAATCAAACATTTTTATTTTCCACTTTTCACTTCTGAGTTGGCTTGCTTCTGTGCAATGGATATGTAATATTCCCTGCCTCTTTGTCCAATCTTAGTGGTTTTTTATTCGAGGTGTCCAAGGCCACTTTCATCACCTCCTTCAAATGTACTAGAACCTTTGTTGTGTGATCTAAGATTATATTTTGAAATATCATAGGAGTAGGAACTTGATTTGGTACCCTATTCATAGAGGTTGTTCAAGGGAGGAAAGTCAAGGTTGCAGGGTTCTAGAGGTTCCACTAGGGAATCTCTAGATCCTTCTCGAGGAATGAGAGAAAAAGGATGGGGGATCAAGATCCCTGAGAGACCGGAGAGAAAGTACCCTTGGATAAATCTAGGTCCCTACTCTAATCCTCCTTCCTGTGTTCAAAATTTTATAGGACCAGAGGAGTCAATAGGAAGAAAGGAAGGAGAGGAGAGCTTACCTAAGTTTGGAAAACTATTTTTAGGAGGTTGTTCCTATTTATTAGTCCCTATAATTCCTGTTGATTTTTTTTTTTTCTAGAAGATCTCCCATCTAAGAGGTTTGTAGAGAAGTGGTAGGACCTTTTTTTCCTTTGTCACAAGTGCATTCTCTTTGACAGGAGACTCAAAATTGCAGAGGAGAAGTGCATAGTCCTTGAACAGATGTCCATATTCATGGCACCTTCCACACTTGAAAGGAACTCCTTCATAATCGAGAGTTTGATGAAATAAAGTGGAACATTTCATGATAGTAATAGAATCTTCCAATCCATTGGTTAGGTCAATACCTACAAGGATCCTTTCCATCCCTGCGTACCTTGTGTCCCAAAATGAATTATTTTCTTCATAATAAAATCCCAAGGAATTACAAATTTTCTTAAAAACATATTCAAACTAGAGAATCAAAGGGAGGCCCAACATTATAACCCAAACTAGAGTAAAATCAATGTGTGTCAATCTTGCATCGAAGTCCTGAGAGCCCCATTTCTAGCATATTTGTAATAGTTTGTCTACATCTTCAAAGGCACGACAAGACCAGTCTAGACAACCTATAACAAGGACCATACTACTTGGAATGTAACCCAAAATGGCACCAAAATTCTCCTTGGTCTAAGTTGTTAGGTAGGCTACTTCCATCCTATGGCTCAAGAATATTCTAACCAATGAAGAATTTTTAAACTCCAAGATCTCATTTAACTTCACATTATCCCCTAGGAGCACATTGATAGCCTCATACTTCCACTTGATGCAATTATTTCTTTTTCAAGTGTTCCCTTGTCCTCCCATTCCTATACTTCCTACTACGATATGTCTTGAATATAAGAAGGATAGTCCACTCATAATATCACCCATGAGAAATTCCCTAATAAAAATATACCCCTACGATCCTAGAGAGTCATATTTGTATCCTCTCACTCCAATCACTCCTATCATCATGTCAATGGGGATTTTGACCTCATTGATTGCATTGATAGGATCTTTCATTTGGGATAAAACTCCTTGTTTCAATAAATCACCTTGTAATTCTTCATCCCATAGTAGGCCCTCTAGATCAAAAAATGAATCTTTCTCATGAAGGTGAGGGGTTCCACAAGGTATCAATGTGGTTGTTGATGCTTATTCATGGGGATGAGCATATGGGCCAGGGTTAGAGGCTATACATGGAATTACTCCTATCAATATCTTAGTGTCCTTCAGAACATATTCCAACACATATCTTGGGGTAGGAGTTGTGATACAAGTGGGTATAGGTGGCCACCCACCTCTTCCATTGACTCAACATGGTTCTCTATCTAAGTGGTCTTGTTATGATATTTTGGGTACTAAACTTTTAGGTCAATTTTGAGGCCCTTAACAATATTTTTAGACAAGCAATGTAATCTTAGATTTACCTTTGGCAAAGCCAGGCCAAACTGTTTTATTGTTGTCCTTAGTTAGAGCTTTCCAACAATATACTATGTTCACCAAATAAATATTGTTTTCAAAATTTACGTTCCTGAAAAGTTGATATAGAAACTAATGCCCAAAAATATCTTTTGGCATTTCAAAACACCTTTTTGCACTTCGCCTCCTAGGTTTAGGGTTTTGGACCTTTAGGGTTATTAATTTATGTAAAAATTCCATCCTTTCATCCTCTTTTATTATATTTGTGTGAATGAGTGTAGTCGCCATCTCTCTCTCTTAAAAGATAAGCTACCACCATTCTACCTAGTTTTTGTTCTATAGTATTCTGTTATTTTATTCATTAACAAAAGTTGGGTTTTCACTTTATTATTATTCTCTCTACCATATTTCTGTGTGTTTTTCATTTTTTTCTCTATAAAATATGTACGAGTGGTATCATAGTAGTCTACTCGTTTTTTCTTCTCCGTGAATGCCCCTAACAAGGTCAGAGTATAGAGAATTGGGTCTCAAGCTAGTTTCACTAGAAAATGACTGGCCTCACTAGCACAAGCAACCTCCCATGATGGGGAAAGGAGAAATGATGGATTATTATATCTCATCAATATTTTTCTCAAGGAATCCCTCATGCGACAAAGGATTGAGTTGATGAGCAATTTCAACTAGATTCTTCAATGACTGCCGACAATAGGCAATGAATCTTCAACAAGAAGCCAATTCATATATGTGACACCCTTCAAGGTACAAGTTAAATTTGATATCCCTTTATTTGAAGGCCATATAGATATAGATTCTTTTGTGAAATGGTTAAATATTTTAGAGGGTTATTACTATGTTTAAAAAAATTCTAAAAGTGAAAATATCACCTTTGCACTCCTTAAAGCACGTCCCCATGTCAAACATTGGTGGGAAGGTTATGGGAGAGACATAACAAATACAATTTTGTAACATTCAAAATAGGACCCACTTGGCAAGACTTTCTTGATTCCCTCGAGGAGGAAATATACCCTATTGGAAACTATGATGATCAATACATGAGATGGAGGAATCTACATCGGGAGAGAGATTAGATGGTGTCATAGTACACCAACATCTTCCATACCTTGCACTCAAATCTAGGTATCAAAGACTTCGAGAGACACCTTGTTTTTAAATATCATAGTAGCCTACACATGTACATCCAAACATAGATGGATTTCTTGGACATCACCTCACTAGGATTTTCTTATCGATATGCTGTCAAAATTTAGTAGAAAATTAAGCAGTGGGATAAGAAGGATTTTGGGTCTGCAAATATTCCACAATAGAAGTATGGTAAATTTGGATCTAACTCACAAAAAATGGGACAGAGCAGGGATATTTAACCGCAAGACAACCATTCCAAGCCGCAGGAAAAGAAGGGTAATGATAAGTGGAAGAAGGACACCAAAAAATGGTGTGAGTTCCATAAGAGCCCCTATCACAACACTATTGAATTCCACTCAAAACAGTGATTGCCGGTCAATATTAAAGAAAAATATTTAGATCATGACTTAGACTCTCATTCATAAAAGGATAAAGGAAAGTGGATTATCAATGCAAAACCTAGTTCTACCATCACAACTACAAAGATCCAACTAGACGAGTCATAGGAGCTTGACAAGGGGGAGTGCCTCTCTTTCATTCGCAAATGTGGGTGAAAGGGGCCCCACTACATTTCATTATTGACAGTGGAATCCAAAATAACCCGACCTCAATTGAGGTTATAAAAATATTGAAGTTGTCAACAATGCCACACTCCCAACCATACACCATTGATTGGTTGAGCTAGGGACAAGACCTTCACATAAAACAATAGTGACACCTATCCTATGGCATCAATCCATGACGTATTGTGTGATTTTTACCACTTGAAGTTTTTGATGTAATTTTAGGACAACCTTATATGTGGAAACATCATGTTGTTTATAAATCCTAGCCCCATAGTGTCAATGTTACCTTGGCAGGTCAATCCTATAAGGTACCAAAGTTAGTTTTGACTACTACAATTTCATTGATCTTGGAAAAATAGTGCCAAAAGGTAATCTCTCATACTAAAAATTATATCTTCTTCATGGTTCGGTCAGAAGGTGAGTGAAATATCATTACAACTACCACAACTTCAGCATAGGCTCTCTCTACATAGCATAAGTAGGTGAACAAGATGGTAGAGGAATATAGAAACATTTTCACCTCACCTATGAGTGTGCATCATGCCTCTCTACCAGATAGGATTTCCATACAAATAAAATCCTAACCAAAATAACTAAGTATATAATCTGGAAATCAACACCAGGAATATCATCAGTAAGAGAGATCAAATAAAAATCCTTATCACAACTAACCTATACAAGCTTTAGCCTCTAGGTTATGAATAAACTTGAACTCTTTTGGTGTTATCAATTCATATTCATGAAATGCTCAAAACTATAAAATCCAATAGGTTCATGAGTTACAACCCACAAGAAATGACACCCTTTAATCTTACTACAATGGAAAAGGTAAAAAAAGATTGTGAAAGCTTGGGACCTACAATCTCAGAAATTGCATTAACACCTCCTTTTAAGGTATTCACAACTTCTTTGTTTTTAAAAATGATTGTTAATTCCAATGATATGAATGATTTCAACATTCCTATATGATGAAATAAAAGGACAATACTAAGCCATGGTAACAATCAGATTAGTCAACAATGTAACTAGAATAAGTGACTCAAAATCATCAATTCCAAAGGATGGAAAGATATTTTCCAACAAAGTTGCAATAAACACTAAGTTTGAAATCCCCATTGATCAATAGGAAGAGAATTAAATCTATAGTCAACCAATTAATTTGTGAATAAAATGATTGATTCCCAAAAAAAATCTCAAAGAGATCCCATCATAAATGTTTATATATTAGCATTTTCCAAAATTGTCCAAACGTGTTTCGAGACAGTAAGAAATAATATCTTTTGTTGCTAACTATAACAACATGCATTATAAAAGAATAAACTTGAATTAAGCAAGCCATAAGTTTGATAGGAAAACTTGTCCTTAAATGACTGACTCAATAGAGAATAATATATGTACAAGCAAAAGAAAAGAAATTAAAACTAAAAGTGATCAAAGCAAACAACTCAAAAAGAAAACTCAGCTAAGTTCACTATGTTAAGTCTATACTAAAACCATGTTAGCTTAAATCAATTTAAGAAAACGCTCAATGGACAAGCAGCCAACTGCATAACTCCGAACCTATGATGAAATAAACATCAAAAGGAATTAAAAGGAGTTAGAGTGATCTTAATATAATATAGAAAGAAATTTAACACTCAAAAATTATAATCACTTTGTACAGGACAGTAGAATCAAAACTCAAAGTCATTCCAACTAAGCAAGGTCTTCTAATCATAATTGAGTTAAGATGAAGATTGGAAATCTCCGAGTGCTCATTTTTATAACAAAAGGGAACTGTATCTTTTTATTCATTTGAAAAGATTCCTCTTGTAATATGACAATTTGTTCATAAAAAGATTGTTACAGGAGAAACTTGAATGTCATCAGTGATCGGAAAATTTACTCAAACACAGAGAAAACAATTTGAGATTGTAACAATTAAAAGTTTCCCTTTTGTCAAAAAAAAAATTGGACAAAAAAAGCATTCAAGGGAAAACATCAGCATGTCAACTTCTTCCTGTCTTTTTCTTTCATCCAAAAACTTCTTTTATTTTTCAACCAACAATTATTTTATTAAAAGATAAGGAAAAAAAAACTAGCTAGAGACCATAAACCAAAATTATATTAATCTAACAAGCTAAAAAATTATATATATATATATATATATATATATATATATAATCGATTAAAAATTGGTCACGAAGTCTTCATACATGAGTAGAACTCGAATAAAATCAATATGAAACCTTACACATAAAGATAGATATTTCTTTATCGTTGAATTTATTGAAAACAAAATTGAACCTACAATAAACAACTATCCAAAGAAAAGAAACTAGCCTAATCTATCCTACTCCTATCATACACTACATTGGCTTAAATTGAACTATGTGAAATCATAATGCCAATGTAGCCATCCATGAAACTCCAAACCTACAATTGAATGTTTGTCAAAAATTAGTGACAGAAATTGGAGTAGTAAGAGACTAAAAATAGGAAAAATTAAATTGTGTAAACCTATATCCATAATGCAAGATATGACACTAATATTATTCATAGGAAATCTAACTAAGTAAGATCCCTCCAACCATACTTCAATTCTACCATAAAATCTCCCATGACTATCATAGAATTAGTGGAGGGAGTTCACGGGAAAGTAGCATACCTTATGAGAACCATATATGGAATTTCCATGAAATGTACTTTGTGAGAGAGTCTTAGTAGTGGTATAATCATTAATTCCAAAATACAAATAAAAATAATGAGATTCTAACATAACCATACTGAAGTGCCTCATTTTCTTGGCAAGCCTCACTCGGCTCATACTTCAAATAACCAACAATTTGAGATAAATTAGTGGGATATACTAATACGCATGGAATACTCTCTACCATGGCATAATGCATATTATTAAAACTATGGTGGAATCCACTAATTCCATCTATATCACGGTATCCACTTTGTGACTGCATGTAGAATTCCCATCATTTCCTTTTCATATGTTGACTTACCCAAGTGCTTGCCTGAGAGTTTCTTACTTTCGAATGGGAAGACACCCTGCGAACCTCTATAGCAAAGTTGTAACGGGCAGGGAAGGTTGATGCATTGATGGATGGTATTATAGGCCTATACGTTTTAAGGTTTCATAGTTGTTGATCTATGTCCCTCCTTGGCTATTGATCTATCAAGGACATCCCTCATGTTACCTCCCAAACCTGCACTTCAAGTGGTAGATCCATTAAGAAGGAGTGAGACACCTCGGGCTTCCCGACAAGCAATGTTTACCTTGAATGTTCTCTGGAGAATGACTTGTTTGAGTTCCTTCCTTCAAATACCTGACCTTCGTCGGAATTGAGGGGAATAAATATAGGTTATGCAGGTACTGAGATATGGAAAACTAAAGGGTTAATGGGTTGTTTCATATGGTTTGCAATATGGATAGCTCGGAATAATAGTGAACAGGCAGGTAATACCGGATTTCGGGTGGAAGGGAGAACCCGCGCATTCTTTCTATCAGTTGTCTTTAAATCGTCAAATCATCTCCACCCGGTGACTACTCACTTGCCTCAATGTAAACTAATTGAATACGTGTACAAGAATACTCTCTATTAATTAAAAGTGGAGTTATTAATTAAAAGTGGAGTTGAATCAAAAGAATATGCAGTTTGATATATGTTTACTATAGAATTTCCTTCATTCCATGTAAAAGGTTGATAAGGAATAAAATTAAAAATTTCGTGGGAAGATTTCATGGAAAGAGTCTTATCCTATCTATCCTCTACATGTAGATTACCACCATCAAGTACCCCAAAAGGGTTTGGCCTTGCAGAATTTATTTGAATAGGATCACGGGTGAATTTTTGCAAAATCAAACCATCAAAATGATCGGGATACAAAGAATAATAAGTAGAAGAAGTAAGAAAATTAAATACCTCTCTAGAAAGAAAATTGGTTTAAATAGCAGTATTTTTGAATGGTATCTCTTCTTCCTTAATCACATCCATGTAATGGATGTGATTCTTGATCATTGCCAAGGCCCTTGTAAGGGATGATGATGGTATGACAAGGCCCTTCCAGGTAATGTCAAAGGGCCTTGATTCACCTTCGATACTGAGATGAGTTCAAGGCACCTGTACCCCTAAGGGTCCACAGCGCACCCTAGCCAGTACCGTTAGCATCCACCTAGAACTCGAGAGAGTTGATTTCTCGAGTCCACGAGTGTCGCAGACGGTTGTGTCGTCGAGGCATGGTTGTAGAGCAAGGTGTTGTGCTTCACGCTTTGCGATTACGACCTCCATCATGAAGGTATGCATGGTGGTATTTCAAATGAAGGGGAGTGCTCTTCTATGGTGGAATATGCTCCTACCACATTTGAACATGGTCGTCGACGATGTGTCATGGGAACTATTCGAGGAATGGTTCCAATAGAGGTATCTTTCTAAGGAATTCGTCGAGTGTCAACTCAATGAGTTTGACGCCTTGTGACAAGGAAGTCGCATGGTGACCAAGTACGAGGCCCATTTTGGAGCTACTTTGGTATGCTCCGCACCAAATTACCCAAAAAATTAAGGTCAAGAAGTTCAAGTTTGGCCTTATTGTTAGAATGCAGCTTCTACTTTGGGTACCAGGAATACTAGACCGAAGAAAGTGTGTTGGATTGTGGGGAGCTACATTACCACATTACTGCCCAAAGGAAAGGGTCGAAGCATCTGGATCAGCTAGACTCACTACCATGGGAGTTTTGTGGCAAGGCCCATCGGATTCATGCAGCAGTGAATAACCTCCAAGCAGAGCACCAGTCGACTATGCTTGAGACGCCAGGTACCATCGCTGACCAAACCCTTAGTATCTGATAGATTTTGGTGCTACCAAGAGTTTCATTTATGGTGCAGCGCTAAAAAGGATTAAGGTAAAGGCAGTCGAACAGGATGATTTTAACTTTGTAGAGATGTCTTTGGGAGCCAAACAGAAGGTTGGAGAAAGGGTTATGGGTTGTACCCTTAACCTAGGAGAGTTTTTCACCACGGCCAACCTGTACGTCATGATCTTAGGATCTTATGATGTCATGATCGGTATGGACAGGTTGGGATCGCATGAGGTAATACTCAACTGTAAGACGAAATGGTTGATCTTAGTTGATGATGAGGGACAGAGACGCGTGATTGTAGGTCAAAACCAGGGAGTTTCCCTAAGGTCTATATCTTCCTTGTAGTTACGGAAGAGCATGCGCAAGGGATGTAAGCTTTATGCAATCCTTGCGCTAAACGAGAAGGGAGTAGCGGAAGGTCTAGAACACCTTCCTGTGGTGAGAGAGTTTGCAAATGTCTTCTCGGAGGAGTTATCTGGGATGCCTCCAGAGAGGGAATTGAAGTTTACCATAGACCTGAAACCGAGGATTGAACCGATAGCAAGAACGCCTTATCAAATTTCGACCCCAGAGTTACAGGAGTTGAGAATGCAACTGAAGGAGTTGTTGGACCTGGGACTTATACATTTGAGTGTGTCACCGTGGGGTGCACCTGTTATCTTCATATGAAAGAAGGATGGGTCATGGAGACTCTGCATTGACTATCGTCAATTGAACAAGGCAATGATCAAGATTCAGTATCCATTGCCAACGATTGATGCTCTGTTCGATCAGATGAAGGGTACGACGGTGTTTTCCAAGATCGATTTGCAATTAGGGTATCACCTATTATGGATCAAGGAAGATGACATCCCTCATACCACCTTTAAGATGAAGTTTCGTAATTACAATTTTATTTTTTTACCGTTTGGACTGACAAACGCCCTAGGGGTATTTATGAGTTTGATGAAAAGGGTGTTCCGCCCATACTTGGAAAAGTTTGTCCAAGTATTCATTGACGATATTTTGATTTACTCTTGAAGGATGGAGGAGCATGACGAGCACTTGCACTTGGTACTACAATGTCTACGAGAGAAAACATTGTATGGGAAGTTGTCCAAATGCTTGTTTCACAAATCGAAGATTCACTACTTAGGGCATGTCATCTCCAGTGAAGGTATCACCATGGATCCAGCAAAGGTCGAGGCTATTATGGAATGGCATGCACCGACGAATGCCCTGGAAGTGCGTAGCTTCATGGGTTTAGGAGGATACTATCGACAGTTCGTCGAGGGATTTTTGAAGATATAAAATCTGATCACGGAATTGCAAAAGAAGAACAAGAAGTTTGTTTGGACTGAGAAATGCGTGGAATCATTTCGGAGGCTCAAGGAGTTGTTGACAATGACATCGATACTAAAGGTCCCTGACATGGACGTGGAATTCTTGGTATGCACTAATGCATCCAAGGAAGGCTTAGGCAGAGTCTTGATGCAAGACGGTCGAGTGATCTCTTACATCTTGAGGAAACTGAGAAGGCATGAGGAGAACTATGCGACGCACGATTTGGAGTTGTTAGCCAATGTATATGCCTTGAAGGTTTGGAGACACTACCTTGTTGGATGAAAATTTGAAATAAAAACAGACCACTGTGGACTACAACACATCTTTATGCAAAGCAACATGAATGCGCGACAACATCATTGGTTGGAATTGCTTAGTGAGTACGATTTCAAGATTTCTTACATAAAAGGAACAGTGAACTGAATGGCAAATGCATTGAGCCAGAGACCTCGCATATTTTCGGTGTTGCCTCTTTATATGAATCTACATGAAATGATTCTAACTTTACAGCGCGACGATGACTGGTACAAAGAGGTCAAGGATTTTTTCAGACAAAAAACAATGATGGTACCAAGATTTGAAGGATTTACGTTGGATGGTGATGGATTATCAAGGTTTAAAAATCATATTTACGTACCACTGAACGATGAGTTGAGGAGTTTGATCCTAAATGAGGCTCACAGAGCAGTGTACATGGGTCACCCAAGAGTCACGAAGATGAGGGCGGACCTTAAACCCTTATTCTTCTGGAAAGGAATGAAGGAAGACATAGTCAACTATGTGGCCAAATGTCTAAAATGCCAGAAGGTAAAGGCTGAACATAGACATCCAGCAGGATTACTACAGCCACCCGCTATTCCAGAATCAATATGGGAGGTCATTTCAACAGATTTCATTGTTGGATTGCCACTGACGGCAAGGAGACACGATTTGATTTTTGTGATAGTCGACATTCTGACAAAGAGTGCTCATTTTATTCCTATGCATATGACATATCAGGCACCTAACATAGCTAGAGTTTTCATCAGTGATATTTTCAGGCTGCATGGCGTGCCTAAGAGGATTATATCTGATCGAGGATCGATGTTTACCGGACGATTTTGGACTATTTTCCAAGAGTCCTTGGGACCCCAATTTAACTTTAGTACTGTGTATCACCCGGAGATAGACGGGAGGACCTAAAGAACAACTCAAATCTTGGAGGACATGATGTGTATGTACGTGATGGACCAACTGAAGCGTTGGGAAGATTCCTTGACACTGGTAGAGTTTGCATATAACAACAGTTATCAAAGCACCATTAAGATGGTGCCTTTCGAGTTTCTTTACAAGAAACCGTGACGGATGCTTTGAGTTGGGATCGGCTTTAGGATAGGGTCCTGGTGGGAACAGAATTGATCCAAGAAATGGAAGATCAAATGCAAATATTAAGACAAATGATCAAGGAAGTGCAGGATCGGCAGAAGATTTATGTTGATGCGCATCGTGTCGACCGTAGTTACGATGTGGCGATCGAGTATTCTTGTGGGTGAAACTGCAAAGGAGTTCGATCAAGTTTGAAAGGGGTGATAAAATATTTCCCTAGGTTTGTGGGATCCTACAATATTGTGGAAAAGACATGGTCGTGGCCTAGTAACTATCCTTGCCTGATTCTTGAGGTGTATGCACAATGTCTTTCATGTCTCTGTTTGAGACATTATTTTAGTGATCCTACGCATGTTTTGACTTGAGTACCTTGAAATTATCAGATGAGGGTGTGCTCACGGTTGAGCCGATCCGCATCCTGGATCATCGCATTCGACATCTACAGTGTCAAACAATAGATCGGGTCAAGGTCCAGTGAGACAACTATAGTCTGCACTCGGCAACCTAGGAGGACACATATGATATGCACCAGTAGTTTCCATTTTTGTTTGATAGATAGACTTATGATACTATGATACACATTCTTTCAGCACTTATATACTGTGAAAATTTGGAACAAAGTTTAGACCAAGAGGGGTTGTATGTAACATCCCGCTCTTGTGTGCACTGAGTGAACTTATTCTTTGAGGACACTTGCTTGCAAGTGATCTAGATTATTATACTATTGACTGTTTGATTATGATTATGAGGCGTTATGGATGTGATGATATGTTATTTTGTGTATTTACATAGACAAGTGTTATTGACTGGGTTCTCTTGAGTGTGCAGGACTTGGACCTCGAGGATGCAGAGGCATCGATGAAACCCTTTGGACTCTGGATCGAGTCAGGGAGTGGACTATTGGGGTTTGATTGTTGTTGATATGACATATGCACATCTGATTAGATGTTATGATGATTAATTTTATTTCTGACATGATTCATTGATGATGCACGCTGATGATAGCTTGCCAAACAGACTCACATATGGAGTAGAGGGGTCATGCACGAAAACTAGAGACTTTGAGGGAGAGGTGTGGACAACATCCTTGCCACAGCTTACTAGCACTCTCGTCGTAGCTCGAACTGTAGGTTAACGATTACCTAGTTCGAGAAGACCCACGATGTCGTGAGGGTAGATTGTGATAGTCTCTCACGGTGATGCTAAGGGGTGTGCAATAAGGCAGGGGCCTTATTCCTTAGAGGCCCTTAGTATCCCATAAGATCACCTGGTGGAGTATTGACTCCAGGAGTTTTTGATGTCTACCAAGTCAGTCAAGAGGCGAGTGGCACCCTTGGAGCACGTATTGCATCCAGAAGGGCATGTCATGCAAGAAAAACAGCAAGACACGAGTGGCACCCTTGGAGCACGTAGTGCATCCTGAAAGGCACGCCACACAATAAAAACATAAAGAAGCGAGTGGCACCCTTGGAGCACCTTGTGCGTCCTGAAGGGCACATCGCGTAAGGGAAACAGAATGAGGCGAGTGGCACCCTTGGAGAACCTAGTGCGTTTTGAAGGTCACGTTGTGTTGTTAACTAATAAGTGATTAAACCTAGATGGCCTTAGAATGAATAATGTGATAAGAAAGATTTAAAAACAATTTCCCTAATAAAATGTCGCCTAACCTAGGAAAATAAAATCTAGGTCTAAGTGATACTTGTGGTATATATATATATATATATATATATATATATATAATACGGATAATCATCATTAAACATGTGACGAGAAGGGGGTAAGCAATTCAATTAATTTATTAAAAAAAAAAAAATCCAATTACTTTGAGGGATTAAAATTTTAAAAGAAAATTGATTGTTTGTTACATGTGATAATTAAATTTTTTAACTAAAAAGAAAAAGGGTAAAAGGGTATATTCTACACTTGCTAATTTGAGTTTTAGATAAAAAGGGAAAGAGGGAAATTTAAAAGAATTAGGAAAGTAAGGGAAAAAGGGGGGAACTTAAAGAGAAAGGGAAACATAAGGAAAAAATAGAATGATTAACTTAGCAAGGAATCTTGCCTTCAAGAATTTTCTAAATTGAACTCAAATAGTAAATTAGTAAGGGGGTAAGTCATTAAAATGTGTAAGGGAATATGGGGACACCTAGGAGAAATTCTAGGAATGCTTTTAGGTGGGTGAGGGAAATAGAAGTAATTAAATAACTAATGAAATTAATTTCTGGTGCAACGAAGGGGATGGGTTACACATGTACGGGGAGGATTTTTCTGAATTAAATTATTTAACATTAAATTAAATGGGAAATTGGGAAAGAAATGACTTAGAAACTCTATATAAAGGAGGGAGGAGGAGGAGGATGGATCTCTTCTTTTACACGTAACGTGACACTGCATAATTTTCGACCTGACTGACTTATCTTGTGGGAATTGGGATACCCATCTTAGTGAAGAGTGGTAGCTCGGCCTTGCGAGGAGAGCTAGGAGATAGTTGTTCTTTAGTTTAGTGTGTGTGGACACTTTGCAGCTTGGGGAGCTAAGGGGGAATAAGAGTACCCCTAGTGTTGGTTGGTAGGTACTGGTGAAGTCTCATCGGTCAGAAAGCGGGAGTTGCATGGAGCGCTTGAGACAACGACTCGGAGCTATCACCTTGGGCTATGGTACGCATGATTTTATTTTGCATGGTAGATTACTATTGATCTTACTCTTCCATTTATGTACTTTTGATTGTGTAAATAAGGTGTTCTACTTATCATTTTATTCGAGAACTTAATTTCACCATAGCCTTGAGCTTGCTACTCGATTGATCTCCTTGGCCATCGATCCTTGATTGCTTGATTGTGTTGTTGTTTCTGATTATTTGAAGAGTTTGTGCTTTATCTTTCGTCCTCATCCCTAGATCATCAGTCCACGCCTAAGAAATCGTCCAGGAGTCGGATCAACGGTCGTCACTTCGATGTTAATAGACCTATATATCCTAATTCCCTTATTTTCTGTGCATGGATGATGAGCGAAGGGTAAGTTTTTCCCAGCCATCTACCCTTACTTACCTCTGTGTTTTCTCTTATGATTACTCTCAAATACTTGCACCTCCTTGTGGATGAGTATATGTGCTTGATTGATCCATTGTCTAATGTTCAGTCTTGCACCTTCTTATGTTGAGTATCTCTACGTCTTTGAGTGATTCATTTCTGAATGAGTAATCCTTGCGTTCCTCCTTGTGAATGACTATCCCTGCTTATTTTGTGTGACTGCATTTTATCTAATATATGACTATGTGTGACTGCATTTTCATGACTATGTGGGACTGAGTTTTTATCCATATGATGGACAACGTGGTGGTGGATCATCGCTTTAAACCTTGTATCATATAGTTTTCATAGTGATACATACAGCGATATACACAGCGAATTTATGATCTGGTTTATGCATATGTTTTAATGGATTGTGCACAGCGAAGTTTATGATATGGCTATATTGTTTTCAATGTCTGCAAATTTCTTTATATAATGTATGCATTCCTAGTGTCTGTGAATTTATTTATATAATATATGCATTCTTAATGTCTGTGAATTTCTTTATATGATATATGTGTTCTTAATGTCTGCAAATTTATTTCTATAATGTCCGCAAAATTATATCTTCAGCAATTTAATTATGCCTACGTTTGATGTAATGTTTGCAAATTTTCATGGCACCTTACACAGTAGATAACCACGATTAATGGAAAGTTCACAGAGTTTACCCCGAATTTGTTTTGGGGCATTTACCCAGAAAAAGTTTGTTTTTAGTTTGCACCATGAATTCACTGCTTGATACGGAGAAGTCTCCTTCCTTCTCTGAGTTTTGCTTGAGAATTTCGTGCCCAATTGTTGTGGGGAAACAAGTGTGCATCTTCACCCTTTTTCTATGTGTTTCCTTGAGAAAACTGAGCCCAGCCGGTGTAGGGAGGCAAGCTCGTGTTTCTACCTTTAAATCTGTGTGTTCTTCTTGAGGAAATCACGCCCAGCTTTTGTGGGGAGGAAAGCATGCGTTCCCACTATTAAACCCTGTGTTTTTCTTGAGGAAATCGTGCCCAACTTGTGTGGGGAGGCAAGCATGTGTTCCCACCATTAAACCCTGCATTTTTCCTGAGAAAATCGTCCCCAGCCTAGGAAAATAAAATCTAGGTCTAAGTGATACTTGTGGTATATATATATATATATATAATACGGATAATCATCATTAAACATGTGACGAGAAGGGGGTAAGCAATTCAATTAATTTATAAAAAAAAAAAATCAAATTACTTTGAGGGATTAAATTTTAAAAGAAAATTGATCGTTTGTTACATGTGATAATTAAATTTTTTAACTAAAAAGAAAAAGGGGAAAAGGGTAAAGTCTACACTTGCTAATTTGAGTTTTACATAAAAAGGGAAAGAGGGAAATTTAAAAGAATTAGGAAAGTAAGAGAAAAAAGGGGGGAACTTAAAGAGAAAGGGAAACATAAGGAAAAAGAAGAATGACTAACTTAGCAAGGAATCTTGCCTTTAAGAACTTTATAAATTGAACTCAAATAGTAAATTAGTAAGGGGGTAAGTCATTAAAATGTGTAAGGGAATATGGGGACACCTAGGAGTGATTCTAGGAATGCTTTTAACTGGGTGAGGGAAATAGGAGTAATTAAATAATTAATGAAATTAATTTATGGTGCAACGAAGGGGATGGGTGACACATGTACGAGGAGGATTTTTATGAATTAAATTATTGAACATTAAATTAAATGGGAAATTGGGAAAGAAATGACTTAGAAACTCTATATAAAGGAGGGAGGAGGAGGAGGATGGATCTCTTCTTTTACGCATAACGTGACACTATAAAATTTTCAACTTGATTGACTTATCTTGTGGGAGTTGGGATACCCATCTCAGTGAGGAGTGGTAGCTTGGCCTTGCGAGGCGAGCTAGCAGCTAGTTTTTCTTTGTTTTAGTGTGTGTGGACCCTTTGCGGCTCGGGTGGCTAAGGGGGAATAAGAGTACCCCTAGCTTTGGTTGGGAAGTATTGGTGAAGTCTCATCGGTCGGCAAGTAGGAGCTACACGGAGTGTGCGAGACAACGACTCGGAACTGTCACCTTGGGCTATGGTACGCATGATTTTATCTTGCATGGTAGATTACTATTGATCTTACTCTTCCATTTATGTACTTTTGATTGTGTAAATAAGGTGTTCTACTTAGCATTTTATTCAAGAACTTAATTTCACCATAGCCTTAAGCTCGCTACTAGATTGATCTCCTTGGCCATCGATCCTTGATTGCTTGATTGTTCTGTTGTTTCTGATTATTTGAAGAGTTTGTGCTTTATCTTTCGTCCTCATCCCTAGATCATCAGTCCACGCCTAAGCAGTCATCCAGGAGCCGGATCAACGGCTGTCACTTCGATGTTAATAGAGCTATATGTCTTAATTCCCTTCTTTTCTGTGCGTGGATGATGAGCGAAGGGTAATTTTTTCCCAGTCATCTACCCTTACTTACCTCTGTGTTTTCTCTTATGATTACTCTCAAATCCTTGCACCTCCTTGTGTTTTCTCTTATGATTGATCTCAACCACATAACATATCATATTCAACAGCTTAATGATAACCACCTAACACAGCGTAATCATGAAAATACATACCTCTGACTGATATTATTTCTCCAATCTCCATCTGTCCTCACTGTTGCTCTGCCCAAACTCTGCCCAAAACCAAATCTTTCCTCCCTTCCAGCTAGGAACAGAGCCTATACGGATCCCTATCTCCAGGATTCCATGAGGATTCCTGGCCCCCGTGCCCAAAACTCCCAGCAACCGATGCTCCCCTGTAACAGTCCACCCAAAATCCAAACCATAAAAATACAAACCAGAAAATACAGTCCCTAATCTCAAATAATGCTTCCTTCCCCAAAATTCCAAAAGTCCCTCTCCCCGAATGCCTCTGCCCCCTCATATCCTCCTTCCCATTCACCGCCTCCTCCCTTCATTCAATTCCACCCACCTTATCCCTCCATTCAATACCTTATCCCTCCATTCAATGCCTTGTCCCTTCATATGTTAAATTTTCTATTAAATAAATTAAAAATTATTAAGTTTTTAATTCATTACCCAAACATTAAATGAGTTAATTAATTAATTAATTAATTAATCAACATATATTAAACAATAATTAATTAATTAATTATTATTATTAATAAATAATCATTATTTAACTGATATTCATTAGGACAATTAATTATTTAATTACTTATACTTGATAAACCTTAAGCAATCATTTAACCAGGGTTGTTACACCACAGAAGATGGGCGTGATTCCCTCAAGAAAATCACACAGATTTAAAGGTGGAAACGTGGGCTTGCCTCCCTACACCAACTGGGCTCCGTTTTCACAAGGAAACACATAGAAAAAGGGTGAATATGCACACTTGTTTCCCCACAACATCTAGGCATGAAATTCTCAAGCAAAACTCAGAGAAGGAAGGAGACTTCTCCGTATCAAGTAGTGAATTCACGGTGCAAACTAAAAACAAAATTTTTCTGGGTAAACGCCCCAAAACAAATTTGGGGTAAACTCTGTGAACTTTCCATTAATCGTGGTTTTCTACTGTGTAAGGTGCCATGAAAATTTGCAAACATTACATCAAACGCAGGCATAATTAAATTGCTGAAGATATAATTCCGCGGACATTATAGAAATAAATTCGCATACATTAAGAACACAGATATCATATAAAGAAATTCACAGACATTAAGAATGCATATATTATATAAAGAAATTCACAGACACTAGGAATGCAGACATTATATAAAGAAATTCGCAGACATTGAAAACAATACAGCCATATCATAAACTTCGTTGTGCACAATCCATTAAAACATATGCATAAACCGGATCATAAATTCGCTGTGTATATCACTGTATGTATCACTATGAAAACTATATGATACAAGGTTTAAAGCGATGATCCACCACCACGTTTTCCATCATATGGATAAAAACTCAGTCCCACATAGTCATGAAAATGCAGTCACACATAGTCATATATTAGATAAAATGCAGTCACACAAAATAAGCAGGGATAGTCATTCACAAGGAGGAATGCAAGGATTACTCATTCAGAAATGAATCACTCAAAGACGCAGAGATACTCAACATAAGAAGGTGCAAGACTAAACATTAGACAATGGATCAATCAAGCACATATACTCATCCACAAGGAGGTGCAAGGATTTGAGAGTAATCATAAGAGAAAACACAAAGATAAGTAAGGGTAGATGGCTGGGAAAAAATTACCCTTCGCTCATCATCCACGCACAAAAAAGAAGGGAATTAGGATATATAGGTCTATTAACATCAAAGTGACGACCATTGATCTGACTCCTGGACGATTTCTTAGGCGTGGACTGATGATCTAGGGATGAGGACGAAAGATAAAGCACAAACTCTTCAAATAATCAGAAACAACAGAACAATCAAGAAATCAAGGATCGGTGGCCAAGGAGATCAATCGAGTAGCAAGCTCAAGGCTATGGTGAAATTAAGTTCTCGAATAAAATGCTAAGTAGAACACCTTATTTACACAATCAAAAGTACATAAATGGAAGAGTAAGATCAACATTAATCTACCATGCAAAATAAAATCATGCGTACCATAGCCCAAGGTGACAGCTCCGAGTCGTTGTCTCACGCGCTCCATGCAACTCTCGCTTTTTGACCGATGAGACTTCACCAGTACCTCCCAACCAACGCTAGGGGTACTCTTATTCCCCCTTAGCCCCCCAAGCTTCAAAGTGTCCACACACACTAAACTAAAGAACAACTATCTCCTAGCTCTCCTCGCAAGGCCGAGCTACCACTCCTCACTGATCTGGGTATCCCAATTCCCACAAGATAAGTCAGTCAAGTCGAAAATTCTACAGTGTCACGTTACGTGTAAAAGAAGAGATCCATCCTCCTCCTCCTCCCTCCTTTATATAGAGTTTCTAAGTCATTTCTTTCCCAATTTCCCATTTAATTTAATGTTAAATAATTTAATTCAAAAAAATCCTCCCCGTACATGTGTAACCCATCCCCTTCGTTGCACCAGAAATTAATTTCATTAGTTATTTAATTATTTCTATTTCCCTCACCCACCTAAAAGCATTCCTAGAATTGCTCCTAGGTGTCCCCATATTCGCTTACACATTTTAATGACTTACCTCCTTGTCGAATGTTTAGTCTTGCACCTTCTTATGTTGAGTATCTCTGCGTCTTTGAGTGATTCATTTCTGAATGAGTAATCCTTGCGTTCCTCCTTGTGAATGACTATCCCTGCTTATTTTGTGTGACTGTGTTTTATCTAATATATGACTATGTGTGACTATGTTTTCATGACTATGTGGGACTGATTTTTTATCCATATGATGGAAAATGTGGTGGTGGATCATCGCTTTAAACCTTGTATCATATAGTTTGCATAGTGATACATACAGTGATATACACAATGAATTTATGATCGGGTTTATGCATATGTTTTAATGGATTGTGGACAGCGAAGTTTATGATATGGCTGCATTGTTTTCAATGTCTGTGAATTTCTTTATATAATGCCTATGTTCCTAGTGTCTGTGAATTTCTTTATATAATATATTCATTCTTAATGTCTGTGAATTTATTTATATGATATCTGGGTTCTTAATGTCTGTGAATTTATTTCTATAATGTCTGAGAAATTATATCTTCGGCAATTTAATTATGCCTGTGTTTGATGTTATGTTTGCAAATTTTTGTGGCACCTTACACAGTAAATAACCACGATTAATGGAAAATTCACAGAGTTTACCCCAAATTTGTTTTGGGGCGTTTACCCAGAAAAATTTTGTTTTTAGTTTGCACCGTGAATTCACTACTTGATACGAAGAAGTCTCCTTCCTTCTCTGAGTTTTGCTTGAGAATTTCATGCCTAGATGTTGTGGGGAAACAAGTGTGCATCTTCACCCTTTTTCTATGTGTTTCTTTGTGAAAACGGAGCCCAGTCGGTGTAGGGAGGCAAGCCCACGTTTCCACCTTTAAATCTGTGTGATTTTCTTGAGGGAATCGCGCCCATCTTCTGTGGTGTAACAACCCTAGTTAAATGATTGTTTGAGGTTTATCAAGTATAAGTAATTAAATAATTAATTGTCCTAATGAATATCAGTTAAATAATGATTATTTATTAATAATATTAATTAATTAATTAATTATTGTTTAATATATATTGATTAATTAATTAATTAATTAATTAACTCATTTAATGTTTGGGTAATGAATTAAAAACTTAATAATTTTTAATTTATTTAATAGAAAATTTAACGTATGAAGGGACAAGGCATTGAATGGAGGGATAAGGTATTGAATGGAGGGATAAGGTGGGTGGAATTGAATGAAGGGAGGAGGCGGTGAATGGGAAGGAGGATATGAGGGGGCAGAGGCATTCGGGGAGAGGGACTTTTGGAATTTTGGGGAAGGAAGCATTATTTGAGATTAGGGACTATATTTTCTTGTTTGTATTTTTATGGTTTGGATTTTGGGTGGACTGTTACAGGGGGAGCATCGGTTGCTGGGAGTTTTGGGCACGGGGGCCAGGAATCCTCACGGAATCCTGGAGCTAGGGAGCCGGATAGGCTCTATTCCTAGCTGGCAGGGAGGAAAGATTTGGTTTTGGGCAGAGTTTGGGCAGAGCAGCAGTGAGGACAGACGGAGATTGGAGAAATAGCATCAGTCATAGGTATGTATTTTCATGATTACGCTGTGTTAGGTGGTTATCATTAAGCTATTGAATATGATATGTTATGTGGTTGTTATGTGATTTATTATCATGTTGTTCATAAATTTAATTTCTGCTGAATAATAAATGCTTATATGTTGATTAATGAAATTGCTTATACGTTGAAAGAAATTTTATGCTTAAATGTATTAAGTTTTAGGTTTTGTTAGTTAGGATCTCGCACATGGTATCAGAGCCCTAGTTTAAAATCTGGAGCCAAGGGCCTACCTACCCACCCAAAAATTTAAACAAACCCCACCCAGAAATTTAAACAACTTCTATTTAGTTATATTGAAACCCTAAATAAATTTTTCAGAGTAGATATATATATAAATCATCCCTAAAAACCTACAACCTGAAAACCTTGAGAGAGGGACCCTGAAACCCTATAATCAGATATAAATCTGGGCCCGAGGACCAAGCTCAGACTCAAAGCTCCAGCTCGAGCTCCACCTAACCTGCAAGCCAAGCACACAATTATTTTTATTTATATATACAGATCTGTATAAATATATATAAACAATATACCCTTGGGAAATGAAAAAAAAAGTATAATATTATGCATGTTGAAACAAGTGTTAAATGAATTTTAACACCGAGCTCATTTTATTTACAACAATATTTTCTTCTACAATAATATTTTGGAACAAACAACTATGGAATAAGCAATATAGATTTTGTTTACTTTGGAAAACAACAATATAAGCAAAATAGAAGAGACATAAAAAGGTTTTAAAAGGGAATATTTTCCATCTTTTGGAATTGGGCAAATATAGCAGCAAAGAACAACAATTTTCATTAGAGATGGAGAGTAACTTGGTGTTTTTTTTTTAGGCACCTATCTTCTCCTCTGGATATGAGGTGCAGACCAAATGCTTTGGAAAAAGCTACAATGCTAAATGGTAAAATGGTAAGGACAAGGAATGGAAAAGCTCGCACAGCCATTCGATCAGAACATCTAAAAAAAAAAACCAAATTGGGGCCCACATGCCCAATATCTAAGTTAAGCACCAGGATCCAAAGTCCACAACTGTCAAGCACCTGCCACAATACAATGCAAGTTAGCCACACATTCAACGTACAATCCAAGCGTTGAAGCGTGAAACCAAGTCACGTGGAAGAGGAGTCCATGACGGCCTGCATTGCATTCACCTCCTGCATTCACCAAACGTTCTGCATTGCATTCACCTCTTTAACACAACCCAAACATAATACACACGGACGACCAAATATGATCCTGGATCTTTCGTAGCAAACAAATTAGGAGACCCAAGACAGAATTAAAATAGAAAATAATGAAAGAGGTCTAATGACTGGTTGAATCTGTGAGTGATAGCTATATCCTATAAATAAAAAAGGTCTTGTGTTTCGGTCTACATCTAATGGATCTCTATGAACAAACAAATGCACCTTACAAATCAGATAAGAAAGGACGGGACCCTCCACGTCAACATCATCCATGACCAAAAAAAAAAAGGGAAAATCCCAACCTCACCGGGATTGGATCGCACTTGTTGCAACCAAACCAACAGATGAGATGGGATGGATATAACTCCCTTGTTGTACCTTATCAGCAGATAGATAAACATATACATTCACATACAGATAAACAGGCAGGCAATGCCATGTCAAACCGTAACAAAACTTTAATGGCTATTGGATTTTACATTCATCCATTACCTTTCAATTCTGAACCAAAAATTCTTAAAGAACGAGAATACAAGATAACACGATACAACACACAATCTATCGCAACAAGCCAAGCACCAATACCACACTCCACAAGCCAAGCTAATGTGTCAAGCCACGAAGGAGAATCCACGAGGAATCCCGCAGCCATGCTCTTTGCAAAGCGCACAAGGAAACAACCCACAGGCTCGTTGCTTGTTTGCGCCTTCAAGCACCTGAGAACAAGATCCAGGGCATCGACAACACTCACACCAACTACCATAAAGGAGCCCACGAGCCAAAACAGCGCACACTGCATNAAAAAAAAAAAAAACATACAAAGCCAAGCACCTGCAACACAACACAAGTCGGTCTAGACCGAGCGCCCTAGTGTTAAGTTGCAGAAAAGAAAATAAATAAATATATATATATTGGCCTAGGGCCAACCTCCAAGTACTCAACACCGAGAGTTAAGAACACAAAGCCTAGCGTCGAAAATGAAGCCCACGAGGAGCATAGCAGGTGCACAATGCGTCAAACATTAGAACACAACCAACGCACAAGTCATTTACCAAAACAATATACAAGCCAGCGCTGAGAGCCGAGCATCGATCCACCGAGGGAGAAATTTATGTTAAACATTTTTTTTAAAAAACATTATTAAATTTATGTTAAATATCATGATTAGAAATTTATGTTAAACATTTTTTAAAACATTATTAAATTTATGTTAAACATCATGATTAGAAATTTATGTTAAACATTTTTGTTAAACATCATTCAATTTATGTTTAAAATCTATGCTTTAATTAATATTTTAATTTTAAAATATTTTAAATTTATTTATATTTAAAATTATGATTAAATTATATTTAAATTCATGTTCTAAATTCATGTTTAAAGTTAAAACTACTTAAGGTGATTAAATTATTAGTAACTAATAAATTAGAATGATTAATTAACTAAGTGAGTGATCAATGTTAATGATAAATTATGATTAGAAATCACGTTAATTAGTTTTAAACGAAAAGTTTAAAGGACTTAGACCAGGATAATCGGGAGGGGTTCCATGCGCGCTAGGAAGGTAAGTTAGAGGAATAGGCGAGAGGGGTACAGTGCTAGTGTAACTACCGAGCGAGAGGGTCAATAGTTTTCTTAGGCGAAGACATCAAGCTTAGATGCTTAAACCTTAACCTAGCCACTTCCCCTAAAGAGAGTAACGTCTGTTTACAGACAAGTAAAAAAAAACTTACGTCTAACCCTATTTTCTAGTTTAAGTTGTGCAAATGAGAATTGTCCTAGACTCACCCTGACAAACTTTTGGTCGATGCATATTCAATTATATAGGATGGTTAGGACTCGAGGAAATTGAGGCAGAGGGGCATCGACACAGACACCGCCAACACCGCCACCACCATCGCATGAACTAGCTCTCATACTGTGCTCTTTGGAGGCCATAAATGAGACTTTAAAGGGGCGTCGACCAGCAGGGATCGAAGTGGAGCCCCCACCATCTGGAACGGGTAATCTTGAAGTGTCGATGGATTCAGTGGAAGGACCTCCACCTGAAGACATCACTAGAGAACTGCAGAAGATCAAACTTCCAGAGTTTGATGGGGGTCGTGCCAGTGAACGTGCAGAAGCATGTTTGGAAGGCATGACAAGGTTTTTTTCCTTAAGAGACTATGTGTCCACTTCAAAGGTGAAGATAGTGATTTTTTAGTTAAGAGATAGTGCCTTGAGCTGGTGGGGAAACCTGGAAAGGAAACCGCATCTTACCCCAGACATTGTATCTTGAGAACTTTTCGAAGAGAGGTTCCGAAGAAAATATCTACCAGCTTACTATGAGGAACAACAGGTGGGAGCATTTCATTCTCTAGTACAGGGAAACAGAACCATAGAAGAATATGAGTTGAGGTTTATGGAATTGGTCAAATATGTTTCATACATGGATAATGACCAACGACAAGCAAAACGCTTTGTCTATGGGCTAAACCCTAAGATAAGGGCTATGGTGTGGATGTGGAAATCGTCTTCAGTAGCAGAAGCAGTGGAAAATGTGTGTTATGCGGAGGAACACATGAACTTAACTGGAGGTATGAGACCAACCTTTCCGCATCGTCCTAGATTTGTGGGGAAGGCCCTTAGGACATTTCCCAGGGGAGGGGGCTCAAGACCACCTCCATATGGTAATAGAGTCACACCAAGGACAGTCGCCACAGGTATTTCAATGGCAGCAAGTGCAGCGTCTCGTTCATCACCAACAACACAGTCAGGTCCATGGTCGTCTCAGGGAGCAACTAGTAGGGGCAGGGGTTCCAGGGGAAGGAACTCATTTCAGAGACAGTCACAGAATAGTGCGCAGGTTCAATATCATGTTACCTATTGGGGATGTGGAGGACCCCATTACCAGCGTGACTGCCCAGAGTTACAATCAAGATTTATGCATAGAGAAGGTAAGACCCTAATGGGAAGAGCAAGTAGAAGCCACCAGATTTACGCAACGGTTAATAATCGCCAGGCAGAACATCAATCCACAATGGTGGAGTCATCAGGTACGCTAAATAATATCAATGTTGAGATTTTATTTGATTCTAGTGCTACAGATAGTTTCATTTCACCATCTGCATTAGAAAAGAGTGGGTTGGCAGCCTACGAGCACGATGACTTTAAACAAGTCGAGATGGCCTCAGGGGAAAAACAAGCGGTAGGACCTAATGTTGATAATTGTATAGTAGACCTGGGAGTGTGT
>ML784994.1:153805-186156 GCA_009831015.1 Picea engelmannii
GATCCAGGGTGTATGGAGAAAGGTGTCTCTACGCTTTATCTCAACTATGAAGGTTAAGAGATGCTTGAGGCAAGGTTTTCGACTGTATGTAGTGGAAGCGGTGAATGAAAGGAAGGGACCCTCCTTGGATCAGTACCCGGTATTGTCAAAATTTAAGGATGTTTTTCTGAACAAGTTACCAGGGTTACCTCCTGAGAGGGAGCTTGATTTTACTATTGAGATAAAACCTAGTGTAGAACCAATTTCCAAGACTCTGTATCAGATGACAGGGCCAGAACTTTGTGACTTGCAAATGTAGTTGAAAGAGTTACTGGACTTAGGGCGAATAAGGCCCAATGTCTCACCTTGGGGTGCACCAGTAATTTTTGTAAAGAAGAAAGATGGTTCCTTACGACTGTGTATAGATTACAGGGACTTGAACCGTGCTACAGTGAAAAATAGGTACCCAATGCCACGAATAGATGACCTCTTTGATCAGATGAAAGGAGAAACGGTATTCTCAAAGATTGATTTGCAATCAGGGTACCACCAGTTAAGGATTAAGGAAGGTGATATTCCTAAAACTGCCTTTCGAACTCGGTTTGGGCATTACGAGTTTGTTGTAGTACCTTTCAGATTGACCAATGCACCAGCAGTATTCATGAACCTCATGAACGGCGTATTCTGGAAGTAATTAGACTGTTTTGTACAAGTCTTTCTAGATGACATCCTCATCTATTCCAAGAACAAAAGAGAACATGAGGAACACTTGTGAGTGGTGTTTTCCTGCCTTAAAGAGAACAAATTGTATGGGAATTTGTCAAAGTGTTCCTTCTTCCAGAGATAAATCCACTATTTAGGTCATATCATTTCCAGTGAAGAAATCTCTGTGGGCCCAGAAAAGGTAAAGGCCATTATGGAATGGCCAGTGCCAAAAAATGCCCATGAGGTGAAAAGATTCATGGGGCTAGTAGGTTATTATCGGAGATTTGTGGAAGGATTCTCTAAAATAGCGAAACCCATCACCACTTTGCAGTGCAAAGGGGTCAGGTATGAATGGACAGAAGAATGTGATAGTGCATTCATCGAGCTTAAGAGGTTACTAACTAGTGCACCAATTCTACAAGTGTCGGATATGGAAAAGGACTTCACAGTCTGCATGGATGCCTCGAAGCAAGGGTTGGGGGCTGTGCTAATGCAGGATGGAGGAGTGATAGCTTATGCATCAAGGAAGTTGAAGAAACATGAAGAGATTTACACTACTCATGATTTAGAGTTGGAAGCTGTAATGTTGGCTCTGAAACTTTGGAGGCACTATCTTGTGGGGTGAAACTTTGAGCTCAAAATAGACCATCAAAGTTTAAAACATATCTTCACTCAAAGGGATCTGAAAGCTAGGTAAAGGTGATGGAGTGAGTTTATGAATGAGTACGATTTTGGTATTTCATACATCAAAGGAAAGGAAAATGTGGTCGCAGATGCCTTGAGTAGGAGACCACATGTATTCTCCTTGGTACCCTTAAAGGTCAATCTGAGGGAACGTGTGTTGACACAACTCCAAGGAGACAGTTGGTACTTAAAGGTTACTTCAAACCTCCAGAGTGGGAGGCAATTAGATCCAAATTATGAGGGATATAGTCTGGAAGCAGATGGACTGTTAAGATATCGCGAAAGGATGTACGTCCCCGAAGGTGGGGATAGTCGAAGCATCATATTGAAGGAAGCCCATAGAGAACTTTATTGTGTGCATCCAGGGGTGAAGAAAATGTACGCAGACATGAGGAATCTCTTCTTCTAGGTAGGCATGAAGCACGATGTAGTCCATTTCATCGCCAAATGCCTAGAGTTTCAACAAGTGAAAGTCGACCACCATCACTCGGCAGGCCTCCTACAACCACATGATGTTCCTATGTCCAAGTGGGAAGTCATCTCTATGGATTTTTTTGTAGGTTCGTCGCTCACATCTCATAGACACAATGCCATTCTTGTGATAGTTGATAAGTTAGCCAAAAGTGCTCATTTTGTTCCAGTTAGAGACACTTACGATGTCACTGATGTGGAACGTGTGTTTTTAAGTGAGGTCATCCATTTGCATGGGATACCTAAGAAGATCATTTCAGATAGGGACTCCAGATTCACTTCTATATTTTGGACAAGTTTGCAGTCAACGTTGGGGACTCAGTTGAACTTAAGCATCGCTTATCATCCTGAAACAAATGGGAAAATTGAGAGAGTAAATCAAGTCATGGAATAAATTCTTAGGATGTATGTCATGGATAATCAAACCCATTGGGAGAAGTACTTACCTTTGGTAGAGTTCGCCTACAATAACAGTTTTCATAGCTCGATCAGAATGCCACCCTATGAATCTCTGTATGGAAGGCCATGCCGAACACCACTGAGTTGGGAAAGATTAGAAGACTGAGTAACAGTTGGGCCATAATTGAATCAAGAGATGGAGGAACAGGTAATTCAGATTAGGCAGAGACTAAAGGAAGCACAGGATAGGCAGAAAAGTTATGCAGATGCACACAGGAACGACCGAAGTTATAAAGTGGGAGACCAGGTTTTCATTCGTATCAGGCCTAATAAGAGTGCCATACGGTTTGGGAACGGGACAAAGTTGTCACCTTGATCTATAGGACCGTTCAAAATCCAAGAGAAAATTGGACCCGTTGCCTATCGTCTTGTACTGCCACCCCACTTGCATAAAACTCATAATTTTTTTCATGTATCTGTTCTACGTCATTATGTTGTTGATGAATCACATAAACTAAATTGGAAGAAATTGTAGGTATTGAATGAGGGAACCCGCATGGTAGAACCATTATGCATATTGGACCGTAGAGTCCGACAGCTCAGGAACTATCTGGTAGACCAAGTTAAGGTCTAGTGGGACAAGTATAGTCCAGGATCTGCTACTTGGGAAGATGTCGAGACACTGCAATGAGATTATCCCTCACTTTTTTTACCACCTCCAGAATATGTTTCTCGAAGGTTGGGTGTATGTAACACCACCTTTTGACTTAGATAGCCAGGATTACCTGAGGCCTACACACCTTTATTTTATATTCACAAGTGAAACTATTAAACAATACACTTGAACTTTTAAGATGTATGAACCTTTATAAATGTTTAAATGTTATTGATGATGATGGATATGATGTGATCTACTATGTGAATGTAAATTCTATGAATGTTTAAATGTTATTGATGATGATGGATATGATGTGATCTACTATGGGAATGTAAACTCTATGAATGTTTAAATGTTATTGATGATGTTGGATATGATGCAATCTATTATGTAAATGATAATTTTATGAATGGGTGTCATTAATTGAATTATGGGATATATGAAATCTATTTCTAACTTGAAAACTTTGATGTTAAAGTTGTTGGTACGCGGATACCGAATTGAAATTATGGTTGTATGCAATTACATGATGATAATGCATAGAAATGTATGAGTTTGTGTTACAGAGTAATCTGCAGGTTATGGGCTATGAAATAGTCAAGGGATAATGATGATGAAAGTGGATGTCATGACCATTGGCCAAGAAACAATATGGTATGAATCTTTGTATGTGAAATTATATTGGTTTGGATGCATTGCTATGATATGTGGACCAGTGCAGGATTTCAGGTGGTGAGACTACCCAAAACTGAATAGACGATGACAAAACTCCCAGCAACACGGTGCCACTATATATTCCATTGTAGGGTGTGGACCCTAGTTATGATTAGGAGGGGTGGAGGCATTTCCCACCGTGTATCCTCCGAAACCTGGAGTCATGGGAGGATGGTGTTAGCTCACGCTCCCCTATACGTGTGCTGATGATTGTCAGTTTCCTATTGGGGAAGCTTGGTCAAGATAGTGACACTTTCTCTTACGGGTTCTATTTGGAGTTAGGTCAATATAGTTGACGCTCCAATATAGTCCCGCAGAGGAAGGATAGGAATGGAAGATGGAAGTAAGTTAGGGAGGAAGGATGAGTATAAATAGTTGAGAGTGTATGGAGATTTGTCTTATGGTGGAACTTATTGTTTTTCCTTCTGAAAAGAAAATGGATATATATGAATATTCATAATTATGTAACTAAACTACAATTGTCTAAATAACATTGTTGAGCTAGATAATTGTAATTAAAGGATTTCGCAAACATTTGATTGGTTTATTGTCTTTTATAAAATGAATAGTCTTGTTGAATGGATTGGATGCATACGGAAATTACTATAGAGATGATAGTTATTGTTATTAGTACATGAACGAGACTTGTATGTACTAGCTACACATGCATTTCTTGCACATGTACACTAGTATGTATGACTTTTCTTGGCTTACTTACTAATAATGTCAATTATTTGTTATGAATGTGTGAACCATGTTTCTTTTCCCTTGTATCATAAAATACTTTAACTTTGGGACGAAGTTTCCTGAAGGGGGGGTGTATGTAATAACCCTAGGTTAAATGATTGCTTAAGGTTTATCAAGTATAAGTAATTACATAATTAACTGTCCTAATGAATATCAGTTAAATAAAGATTATTTATTAATAATATTAATTATTTATTTATTTATTTATTTATTGTTTAATATATGTTGACTAATTAATTAACTCATTTAATTTTTGGGTAATGAATTAAAAGCTTAATCAATTTTAATTTATTTAATAGAAAACTTAAGGTATGAAGGGATAAGGCATTGAATGGAGGGATAAGGTATTAAATGGAGGGATAAGGTGGTTGGCATTGAATGAAGGGAGGAGGCGGTGAATGGGAAGGAGGATATGAGGGGGCAGAGGCATTCGGGGAGAGGGACTTTTGGAATTTTGGGGAAGGAAGCATTATTTGAGATTAGGGACTGTATTTTCTGGTTTGTATTTTTCTAGTTTGGATTTTGGGTGGACTGTTACAGGGGAGCATCGGTTGCTGGGAGTTTTGGGCACGGGGGCTAGGAATCCTCATGAAATCCTAGAGCTAGGGAGTCAGATAGGCTTTGTTCCTAGCTGGCAGGGAGGAAAGATTCGGTTTTGGGCAGAGTTTGGGCAGTGCAGCAGCGAGGACAGACGGAGATTTGAAAAATAGCATCAGTCAGAGCTATGTATTTTCACGATTACGTTGTGTTAGGTGGTTATCATTAAGCTGTTGAATATGCTATGTTATGTGGTTGTTATGTGATTTATTATCATGTTGTTCGTAAATTTAATTTCTGCTGAATAATAAATGCTTATATGTTGATTAATGAAATTGCTTATACATTGAAAGAAATTTTATGCTTAAATGTATTAAGTTTTAGGTTCTATTAGTTAGGATCTCATGTGTGGGGAGGAAAGCATGTGTTCCCACTATTAAACCCTATGTTTTTCTTGATGAAATCATGCCCAACTTGTGTGGGGAGGCAAGCATGCGTTCCCACCATTAAACCCTGCATTTTTCCATATAAAATCATGCCCAGCCTGTGGCGGAGGCAAGATTTCGGTTTCATCTTTAAAATCTCTATTTTTTTCTTGAATAAATCGAGCTCAGTCCATGAGGCAGGCCAACATGTTTCCTTCCCTTTTTACCTCTACATGGGCGGGCGTCCTCCTGCTCAGCGCAATTCTAGTTACTTAATAGGAAGGTTGAATTACAGGTATTAGGACTATGGAGTAAGATTTCGAATTAAATTTTAAACATTTTACATTCAGAGTCTTAAATGCTAAAGGATCTTCTTTTAATACTATATTCATTGAGGTTTTATTTTGAATCTTTTATGATATAAGTTTGTCCTTTGATGCTATATTCCTCGATGATTTATTCAGAGTACTAATGTTGTAATTCCTTTTTATGCTGAATCCCTAATGCTTTATTCAAAGCCCCTTAATGTTTTATGCTCTTCTTTAATGGTATTGTAACTATTGTCTTTTTGTGCCCCAAGAATACTATGGTTGGATAATTATATTTAGTCATCAGTTTACTTGAGCCTTGTTATGTAGAGCTAGGTGTGGATAGTCAGGAGTGTAGTACTCTTCCGCCATTATTTGAGTTGGCACATGATCATTGAAGGGAGGAGATCTCCTTGCGCACCAAGTTAAATGGATGATACTCTTGCACCTAAACTTAAATTGATGTATATTTAATTTTTTGATTTAGTTTTCCTTGCGCAATTGTATTGATGATGAGATTAATTTGAAGTTAGATTTCTCACGTGTGTCAATTTATAGTGTAAGTAAATGATTTTGTGGACCTCTGACTTTCTGCACGCATTAAGTTACATTGAAAGGGGTGTTGTTGTATGCATTAGATATATTGCATGAAATCATTTATACTGTAATGTATGTTGATTTAACACTCTTACGGGCGCCATTAAATTGTTATTTCCTGATGGTTTAATGACTAGTTCTATTGCGCCTTGAATATTAATTTCGCCTGATTGGATTAGAAATTGGTTACTAATGCGCCTTTAATTTTTGAAGTTAATTGATTCTTAATGGTATTATCTTGTGCCATGTGAATATAATCAAAGTCTCTTGCATCTTAAATCATTGATGTGTAAATGATGGAATAATTTAATAGAATGCTCACGTGCAATTCATTGGTGTGATGTATGACTAGTCAAGGATTTAGACTCCATGCGCACATTGAATTTAATGTATTGTATGGTTTAGATTTAGTATTTTGGGCGATATGGAATTTTTCGACGGATGATGGCATCTTGCGTTTGGGAGTTGCCCCTCAAATTTATCTGTTAATGCTTTTACGCCTTGGGTTTAATATGGTCTGTTTTGTATCATGCGAATGATTACCTGCGCACCATGACTAATTGAGGTTTAGGATGGATGGATTGATGAATTGGTTATCATTGTCTACTATTGCTTGATATGTGTGTGTTGTGTTCATCATCAAGTTGTGTTGTTTAACTGTGGTCGTTGTTGCCGTCCTACTTAAAAAAAAAAAAAAAACTTTTGCTTTGTGTTGTGTCGCTTGTAGTTGTAACTGAAGGGGTCGTTACACTATATCCTCCATAGTGAAGAAATATCCAAACGTACATTGTCCAACCAAATCATTAGTATCTTGGGAATCTTCATGTGGATCCAAATCAGTATGTAAACTAGTATCAAGGCATAACTATGATCCTTCACTCATTAGATGATCTTGTTCATTAGAAAGATAAATTAAATGTATACTCCATTCACTAAAGAGGGTACATCATCCAAATTAAATATGTATAAAATGCACATAAACCTTAAAGAAAACTCTTCTAAAGATTCATTTTTTTCCTTTCTTAGCTCTATTATTTCTTTACACAATTCATTATAATCATAATTCTCAAAATCATGAAAAAATTCACACATAAATTGTTCCCATGTGTGAATAGAGGAAGCCAACAAAGTCTCACACCATATTTTAATTCAACTTCCAAAATTAAGAGTGAACAACCTACATATGACACTTTCATGAGTAATATTCTGAGAAAAACAAACCAGACGGAACTGAATGATATGTTCAATTGAAGATGTCTCTTCCTCACCATCAAATTTAACTTTTGACAAGAGATTAACTATGTTTATAGGAGTGGTATGAGGTACAAAACCATAAATACATCTCCATATAGGGATTTGGGAAGGAGCACAAAAGGATACATTAATAATAAAAAAGAATTAACAAGAAATACTCCATAGGCTCAGCTTGTCATCTATCCCTCCTTCTAACATCATTTTTTTGACATGAGAAAAGTGTCCCATGCCAACATGAGGGAGAATTACATGATAGCGGGTCCCAATCAAACTTGGTCTTGTTTGGTATGGTAATCTCCACCAGTATATGGCCCCATTTTTCGCTAACTAAATGGATTTCTCTCTAAAGAGAGACTTGAGAGACTTGTTCATTTAAATTAGAATAAATCATAAATGTAATCATATTCTACTATGAAAATGCAGTCATATCCTAACAGTAACAGACATCAATTGCAGAAATATGATTCTACTTACGGAAACATAAATAGTTCATATTTATAAATAAGAAGCCATACTAGCATACCCATATGCATATAGATGTCAATGAATATGTCCCTATAATTGATTTCATAATCCATTCATAATCATTTTCTATAGAGCCAATTGAAAAAAGTGACAAATTGATAACATCTGCAGAAAACAATCACCAATTGTGCACAATTGCAAGAATAGACCATGAATTAATCTTATCCCCATATTCAATATTTAGAAATAGTTCATCCAACAGAAGTACTAAAAAAATACAAGATCTTTCAACTTCATCCTCAAGCTTTATAAAGAGTTATACAAGACCCTTCTAGGTTATACAACCCTCCTCCTCTACTAACTGGGGCGAACTTTCATTTATAACATTTTTCAATCACTTCCCCTGGGACTATTCCTCTTATGGACTCCTCACTTCCCCTCTATCCCATGCAGAAACATTCATTCCTCTTCTTAGAATATTCATTTTTTCAGCATCTATGTCTTCATTGGAACTCTTTGCCTCCCCATGCATTCTTGTCAAAGAAACAATAATGAAAACATATAAATCCATTTATATTTGATAAAAAGACAAAATATAGACAATTGTACTAATTAAAATACAAGAACTTATTAATATTAATTAGTCAATATAAACTATTTCATATTATTCCTTAAGTCCTGATCTTTCCAACGAGCTCTTATTTTCCTAATTTGGACTTCAAAAACCCGTGTTATGAGCTCTGGAACAATTAACGATCAATATTCCATCAAATATTTGCCTCCTATTTTCTCAATTGTTTTGGATATTTTTTATATCAACCCGACAAGAATAACTTTACCAACGTGTTCTTCACTTCTACAAATTTCCAACAAGCCATCTCATGCCCAATTTGGCCTTTTGAAACTCAAGATATGACCCTCTAAAGTTAGCGCTCAACAGTCATCGATCTCATCTCATGGTTAATCTTGATTGTTTATCTTATATGCTTAATGATTTATCCCATGTGCATTTTGGGAAGGGATTGAAAGGGGTTTATATTGTTTTTTCTTCCTTATGTATTTTGTATGTGGACTTGGGAAAAGAATGGAGTGATGAACCCATGCTAATGTTTTGACCATCCCTGAATCCAGAAAATGAAAACAAAATTAAAAAAATAGAAAACTAAACCAACAATAAAACAAAAACCAAAAATGTATATGCAAACCCAAAAAATCAAATCTTGAAAAAATGAAATAACAATACAAAATTCAAAATCCCAAAAATCATGAAAATCATGTCCGAAAATAATAAAATAATCCAAAATATCCCATGCATGAAAAAAAAAAAAAATCCAAAAATTAAATGTCCGGAAATCAAAGTCCTAAAGGTATGCGAGAAAAATAATCTGGGACATGAATTCTAACAGTAATTTATAGTGAATTTAGAGAGTAACTAATAGTGAATTCAAAAGGATGAGTCTACAGGTTTTGGGAAGGGGGATTCCAATAGGCTTGCAAGAAAATGTTCGTTGTAAAACCTCTTAAACAGTAAAAACCAAAATCTCCCAAAATGTGAAATCCCAATAAGCTTGTGGGTTTTAGAAAAATACATGGTGTGAAGCCAACCTGAGGTAAAATCCCAAAACCTAAAATCCTAGAAATGTGAAGAGTCTAAAGGTGTTGCAGGAAGGAGGATGTTCGAAGATGTTGTGGGGAGGATGTGAATTCAGACGATAATTGACTATAAATGTGATGTGAAATTCAAGACATAAATTTGAAAGGTGAAAATCTGAAAGGGAAATCTCGATGGAGTGAAATTCCGATAAATGAAAAATAATAATAAAATAAGGATAGAAAAACTAGTAATAAAATAATAATTAAAATTATTTCCGGAAAATGTTCTGGAAAAAAGTCTAATCGTGAAAATTCAATGGGGTGATCTCTATGGTGTTAACCCAATGGTATTAATTCCAATAGTGTAATTCATCGATGATAATAACCTCGATATCAAAGTCACGATCAAAAATAAAATAGTAAAATAATTATAAAATAAGATAAAACTGATGATGATGATGATTAACATCCACTAAGACCGATATGGTCTATCAGACCTTAAGAGGGTAAGTGATTACTTGTGAATCTTTATAATTTTGTTTATGTGCTCGAAAAGAATTAAGAGAAGCTTTCCAAGATCACCATACTTTTGTTGAGTTAAGAGGTTAGGAAGGTTGGTAGTGTGAAAACTATTTCAAAAATGAGATGTAATATGGGTATAGGCTGGAAAATCTAAAAGAAAGTGTTTTTCATCTTCAACCTTATAAGTGCCACAAAGATGACACACTCTTTCATCCCATGGTGTTTTAGGAATTGACCAATGCCCAGTTTCATTATGGAGCTCGTGAGAATTTGTTCTTATCTTAGCAATGCTTATTTTTTTATTTACACTTGGAAAAATAGATAGACAATTTTGATCTTCTAGATTAGGTTTTATTACATCCTTATAATACCTTAATTTTTTTTTCTTCTAACTCTTTATCACACCACATTTTCTCCTTAAATTTTAATTTGACGGATTTTTTAATAGTATCTTTATTCCGCAAAATGGTGTCTTCCATGATTCCCCAATAGTTTAGCCAAGACTGGGAATCTTTATGCCATCCTCACTTGAGTCGATGGTGGTTACGACTCGATTTTGAAGTAATTTTAGGAAGCCGGATTGTCTTCCATGTTGTTTAACTTGTTCTTATACGTTAGGTATCTAGTCATAGCCATGCTCTTAATGGGGGAGAGGCTTGTTTCTAAGAGGAGGATGCGATAGGGTGTATTTTCTTTAATTTTGAGATTATAGGTTATAAAATTCTTTTGTAAAATAAATAAAATCAAAATATAAAATAGTCATAATCTAAACGTTCTACAAAATTACTCTTTTCCAGCGATATTTTTCAGGGACATTTGCTCGAAATCTGACGAGAAATTATTAGATTTGCATATTTGAGTGATTATTTATATATAATATGAGATCCCTAGGGTTTTCCAGCATGACGAATCCATTTTTGCATTCATAAATGGATTTTAAATAACAAAACATAGTGATTTCGCACAAATTTATATCACCGTATTCTGGCAAAAAAACCATTTCATAGAACAGTTAGACAACGGCATAAAAATGTGGTCCAAAAAATTAATAAGTCCCACTATGAAAAAGAAAAAGAAAAATTAAATCTCGTATAATAAAATAGTAAGGATAATATAAATTTGGATTCGGGAAAAATGTGTGTGAGTGAAATATGGCAACCCCAATGGTAAAAGACCAAAGTAAATCCCTTGATAGTAATTTGTAGAATAAAATGTACAATATACACCCCATGATAAAGCCTCAATTAAGAAAGCTCTCGATTTGTAAAGTCTAGTGATAAAGTCTCAATACGGAAAGATCACAATATGGTAAATCCCCATTGAAATGAAATAATAAAATATACATAGAATTGGGGAAGGGGAGAATTTAAAATCATGTAGGGACTTGGGAAATTAAACCATGAATAAAATAAAATATAAAAATATAAAAATAAACATGTACAAGCCCATATATACAAAATCAAATCTAAATGGGTAATATGAGGTTGAGTTTCGAATTTGGATCGAGGTTCCAAATGCAGGTCAATTTTTTTACTTTGAATCAAGGTTCCTCACCTAGAAATATGAGATTCATATGATTTGAGAGAAAAAGTTAAAGCAGGATCCAGATGGGCGGAAATTTGGGGTTTCCAATTTACAATGACTTGAGGCTTAAGATAGGATCAACATATAGGGATTTGAAGGTTGTTGCGGGAATAGAATATTTGAGGTTTCCAAATGCACATGATCATTCTTCCTTGACTGTACACCAGATTTCTTTTTTGTTTAGGCACGATTCTCTTGAGAACTTGAAGCAGCATAAGTATATTGCATAGGAAATGAATCTGCAACCCTGTCACTACAACCACAAGAATAATTGACTTTGATATACAAGGAAAAAGACACTTTCTAATAGGTTATAAAATCTACATTCTTTCCCCTTTCCATTTTACTCACAAATCTATGAAAAAAATATAGGCTTGTTCAAAAATGAGGAAATGAAAATAATTAATTTCTTAGAAGAAATCATCTATGATCTTGGCCTATTATGAACAATATGTTGTTGTAAACCAAATGTATGAAATATTTGTATAAATATTTTGTGTGCCTGCATCTAATCAAAAATAATATCTCAATCTCTTGGAAAAAGATTAAAGATCCTCTAATTTTATATATGAATTTTAAACTGAGGAATCTTATTATCTTGTGAGAGAGCATGAATATGAGGATAGTAAGTAGAATATGCAAAGTATCAAAATGTTCTTCATTCAATCCAACCATTCACTTCTCAATGATGTAGTGAGATTATAGTACCCCCCAATGCATAAGGAAACAGCGGATCCTTAAAACAAATTCTCTCCAAGTCATAAAACAAAGCCTTCGACCTTGCAATCGTATAGGATCAGAAAATAACTTTAAATCCATTGAAACTAATTGATTCAAAATATTCAAAAGATAACTTGTCAATATCATCACACAAGGATCAAAGAAACATCATAAATCAAATTTATAATTAAGAACACCTGAAATTACACAATCAAAGAGATTATTGGTCATGGAAAACATTCTCAAAGATAAATAATGAATAAATAGCTAAACCCATGACCCCCTCAATGTAGATAAAGGATATTCAGTAGACTCATCGTAGTAGTGGATTAGGCATTAGAGCTAAAATTTTGGTAGGAGGGGCCTTTCCTTTTGCTTATAAAATCAAAATAAAAAGGGGGTTGGTGTGGCCACAATAGAAACCTAGGAATTAGGTCTATCAAACTAGTTATGAAATGTGAAAAGTTTCTTATATTGAATCTAGAAACTTTCTTGTAATGTAACAGAATCAATAACCTATAAATATAGGTTATTGCATGTGCTTGACTTATTAGAATGGATAAAAGGAAGATATATGCATTTCATTCCATGGGAGAATATCTAATATGGGATGCCCCTTATAGGTTGTTGAATCTTTGTATCTAATGTAAGGATGTATCAATGAACTATTATATTTTTCCTCCTCAAATTTGTGTTATATGAATGCATTTTTCCTTAATTTTGTTTCTAATATTTGTCATCAAATCCAAGAGTTTTGATCTTAGAAGAGTGCAGAGATGAAGGTGTTCATGGTTTACATAATTTGTAAATGGGTGCATGCTGATTGCAAGTCCTAGTAGGAAAGCGCTTGACTCATGATTATTTTTTATTTCTATCTAGATGTGAGTTGTTGTTTGGTTGTGAGTGCATGCAACATTACCATAGTTGAATAGATATGTTTTTCAACTTGAAAGATGTTTTGACTAGATCTGCAAGTGGACTTGCATAGGTGTGGGGTGCTTATCCCAATTTTGCAAGTGGCCTTACATGTTTTATTTTGTCAAATTTCTAAACTAAAAGATATATTTTTGTGACAATATGATGATAATGCTACATATTTAATGTATTGGGGGAGTGTTGAAAATACATATTTAATGTATTGGGGGAGTGTTGAAAATAGTATGATATCATTAAATGTGTTGGAAAGTAAAAAAAATCTTATAATGAAAACTAGAAACTTTCTTGTAATGTAACAAAATGAGTAGCCTATTAGTACATGATATGGCATAGGATTGACTTGTTAATTCGAAATAGAATTTGTATAAAAAAAATAGATTCATTACATTCAAAGAAAGAGGAGGCGAGAAAGAATGCATTGTGAGTTGTTGACTTTTTATACCTACTTTTAAAATAATTGTATTAATGAATGTCATGATTTTCTATATTTTTATTAATTTTTATTAATTTATATCTCTTAATCTATAAAAATATAATTCATGTGTAAATCTCTATTATGTTTTTCTAACAAAGATCGCCCATTTATGAATGTTGTAAAGAAAACAAAATCTCTAAGTATGATAATTTTGTAACAATACCCACAAGAAATAGCTTAAAAACACTAAAATTCATGGAGTGTGATAATTTTGTAACAATACCCACAAGAAATTGCTTAAAAACACTAATTAGGCCTCGCCCTAAGGGAATCAAGAGATTTGAACTCGTGACCAACAACAAGCATGATAAAATCACGTCTAGCTCTAGACCAATTTAGCTAACCCTCGGGGCTTATTCATATTTTATTATGTTAATAAGAATTATATAATTTGAGAAGAAAAAAAATCAATACGAATTTTAACGTTAACATGGTTTTAATATTCAAGTTTCATCTATAATATAGTTTTAATATTCAAGTTTCATGTTTGGAGATAAATAATAAGGGGTTTTTAGAAACTAAATGACATTTTTTTGGTAACTTCAATGTATGAGTAATAGGTATCTAGTGGATACTAGTGACTCTTCTTATTGGTTTAAATCTTGTTTTTCTTGGATTAAGGAAATAGGTTAACAACCCAGGGAAAAAAGGAATCAAATTCATGCCAAAATATTATTATTATATTAATAAAAACTAGGGAAATAACCCTAAGTATTATAATCCCTCCCCTACTTATTAAAAAAAATTAAAATTAAAAAAAAATGAAAAAACTAATCACATTTTTTAATCACCACCTTCTTATATAACATCGAGAATGAATAACATATGTATGAATATGGTAATAACAATAAGATCTGCTAGAGGGAAAATAGGGATTTGTGAGGGGGAGACAAGGTGGGTAGGGTTTATTGTAGACACACCCATATTTTTTAAGGATTTCAAAGAAGACTTTGATGGGAAAAGGCGACAGTGGTGGGTGTACAACTAGCAAGATTACAGGGTCAAAGGAGGCCCCAATGAGTTATAATTGATTCAAATATGTGATCACATGAAAAATATCAAAATTCATCCCCAAGGTGTAAATGGGTGGGATAGGGAAGAACCCTATGGGGGGACAGGAACCAAAGGTGATTGAGGAAAGTGATAAACTCTAGAAGATCTAAAGGAAAAATGATTTTCTACCAAAACTGGTGAAAACTCCAGGTATGAGGTCACTTCACCTATTGTAAGTCCATTAAAGACTATGTTGTCATTAACAAGTTCATGGTAATGTGGCCATCAGAGAAAGCTCTGACATGGTGGATCCAATCCAAATGGAGGACCAAAGGCCAAGTGGATCTGAAATTAGGTTCAAATAGTTTTTTCACAACAATTTTTTCATGTGTGGAAGACAAGGAAAGTGTGTTTAATGAGGACCCCTACTTCTTTAAGTACTCAATTTGGTTGTGCCTGAGATATTAGACAAAGTGCTTTAGTCCAAAGAAAGAATATTTTACTGAATCCCTGGTATGGATTTACCTATACTCACTAACCCAAAATATTTTGGAGTAGGATATGCTAGAGGGTATCGGAAATACCCTAGGTTCCTTTGTCAAGGTATCTGAAGTCACAAAAACATGAAGATACACCTCACAGTTTGCATTATGTTTGTACATAAATGTCATAGGAGATTTGATAGACTCCATTACCATTAGCTTTAAATATGAGGAATGGGTGAAAACCATAGATTACAAACATATCCCTTTTTTATGAAAAAAATTCCATGAGCATGGCCATCTATTTCAAGAATACCCTCTCAATATTCAGCCCAATCTTACAAAATCAAAGGAGGCAATTGACGAGGAATGTTTTACCGAAAATCTATCCAAAATAAAGTTAGGTAAAAAAGGAGTTACATTTGTTGATCCCCAAAAATCCAACATAACCAACAGTTTTCAAGCAGTATAGAAAATAGTGGAAGAGTTATCTTGACAAGGGGATGCCTCCAAATATACCATAGATAGGAACATTGAAAGTATGAAGTTGATGAGGACAAAAAGAGATAGAAGATAAGAAGTGGTGAAGTCAATCCAATTCCTAAAGGACTGTTGGAGGGAGAGAGCAAGAGATGATAATGGAAGGAGAGGGTATAATTTCATCATGGGATGAGAAGAGGACTAGAGAATGTAAATGAGACAAATTAAGGTGGATATTCCATATCTCATTGAGAAACATGGATAAAATAAGCTAGCTCCTCTCACACACGTACAAATGAGAAAATTACAATGGGACTTGCTAAAATAAAATAAAAAATAACGTAGGGGAGGGAGCCCCCATTCTAACTTCACAAGGTAGTCTAAGGATAATTAGACTACCCCACTGAAAAATATAAAAAAATCCCTAGATAAGGATAAGAAGAGAGGGAGGAAAATTCTAAAGAAGAAACTAGAGGAGACAAATGCCTTAATGGTTGATTCTGGAAAAGCTTTAGGGCTACAGAAGAAATACTTCTCTTCTCAACCCAAAGTTTTAAAATGAAGGTGATTTCAAGGAATATATTTGATGTTGGTTATTGGAATGGATCTAATTTTGATGATGATGATGATGCATCAATATCAGTGATAGTTACAGCGACAGGTTGATTTTGTTTTTGATGATGATATATTAGTACCAGTGACAATTACATTGATAGGTTAAGTTTGGTTTTGACGGTGATGATGTATCAGTGATAGTAGAAGTAACGGGTTGAGTCTACATTTGTATTTCAGGTAGGAAGGAAGGGAAAAGGAAAGGGGGTTGGAGCTGGAGAATATAGGGAGTTGGATCTTTTAAACTAGGGGGTTGGAGCCTCCTTCTAGTTGGTGCTAGAGAATACAAGGAGTCGTAGCTTCCTTTAGGTTGGAGCCTGTAAATCAGGGGGTTGGAGCCTCCTTCCAGTTGGTGCTGGAGAATATAGGGAGTCATATCTTCCTTCAGTTTGGAGCTTGTAAATCAAGGGGTTGGAGCCTCCTTCCATTTGGTGCTAGAGAATTGAAGGAGTTATAGCTTACATCAGGTTGGAGCCTGTAAATAGGGGGTTGGTGTCTCCTTCCAGTTGGTGCTAGAGAATTTTAGAAGTTGGTGATTCCTATGGATTTAATATTGAAGATATATATTAAAAAGAGTTTTGTGGTTTTCTCCCATTTGGGTTTCCACGTAAAAATATCTTGTGCACTATGTATGATGTGATGCATTATTGAATGGTACTATTTATGGTTAAATTTTTATGATATGTTAAATGAAATCATAAGTGAATAGAATCATTAATAAGTTAATGTTTACATGTTATGGTTAAAATGGTAAAAAGTGTTCAATATTGATTCACCCCCCTCCCCCTCTCAGTATTGGTGAATATCCAAAAACTTGGTATCAAAGCATGTCCTTCAGAAATAATCTAACCACTAGAAGGTAGATCATGGAGTGCACTAAGAATGGAACACCAATGTTTGATGGTCAAAACTATGCCTTCTGGAATGGAAGGACGAGAGTATTTTTACAGGCACATGGATTTGAAGTTTGGCACTCAGTTGTTATAGGATACAATTCTTCAAAGAAACCTATGAAGACTGCATCCAAGAAGGAATTAAAAAGGAACCAAAAAATAGCAATGGATACCATCATGGATGGATTACGTGATTTGGTAAAAGTCAAAGTGGGACAATGTTCATCAGCCAAAGAGATTTGGGATAAGCTACATAATTTTTACTCTAAGGGATCTATTCTTGTAGTGACAGAGACAGAACATGTTCATTAGAATAGAAAAGGTGTTGAGACAGGTCGAGAGGAAAGAATCTCATCATGTCAGATAGATCCAGAAGAACAAATTGGAAATGGTATGATATATCATGACGAAGAATATTATGAAAAACGTGAAGTGGATCTTGAGGCAGAACTAATCGAATCTTTGAATGAGATAAAAATGGAAATGAAGAAAAACAAGTTCGTTAAGGAAGAATTGATCAAGCTAAAGGAATTTTCTCAAAATCCCAACAAAAACTTTGAATAAGTCTAGCAAATTATTAAAAGTCTAAAGGTCTATCTAGAAGAAGCCAGAAGGATTAAAGAAACATTCAAAAAATAGTTGGAAGAAAAGCAGGGTTTGGAAGCCGAAATAGTATCACTAAGAAAGGAAGCAAAGAAGAGAGAATAAATTTTGACAATTCATCTTAAGGAAAGGTCTGAGGACTTAAACAAGATTGAAACATAATTTATTCAACAATAAAGAAGACTTGAAGAATAAATTGTCTCCTTGAAAACCCAACTTGAAGAAGCAAAGAGAACAGAAGATGTAATGAAGATTCGGATGATGAAGAATAAAATTGTGAGAAAATTGAAGAAAAAGTTGTCTCATTGAGGGTTTAAGTTGACAAGATTAACAAGAACTTTAAGAGCACTCATGTACTAGAATATATTCTCAGCTTTCAAAGGTCACCTTTCAATAAAGCATGTCTTTGATGCATTGGTGAGGCCTCATGCAAAAAATATGCAAAATTTAAATCCCATCAAGAGTGTTGAAGAAAGAGGAAGCTCCACACAACCAGAAATCAAAGTTGAAGAGAAGTGTTCCAGGTTTCCAGAAAAGAAGAATGAAGAGAAGGCTAAGAATTGTGTTGACATTCACAAAGGAAGGAATCATGGTCAACAATATTCAAAGAGGGATGAATGTAGAAGACCTTCTATCTCCAGGTATCAAAGAAGTTTCATTCAGTATGAAGGAAACAACAGAAGATAATATCGTGATCAACTAAGGCATGAATTCAAAAGGATGCATCACAAAGAGGATCACTTGCTTCTAGGTATCAAATTTTCTTTCTTGGTTATTTTTTTACTTGTAATAACTTTGGACATAAAGTTGTAGATTGTAGATCATATGGAATAAATGTTCAGGCAAGAGATGTTTATGTGGACCCCTACAATATTGAATGCTACAAGTGCCACAACTATGGACATATATCTCATGATTATAGAAGCATGATGAAGTATTCCTTAAAATAAAACATTGATATCATATACAAGAAGGTTTGTAGAAGAAAACAAAGACAAGAAGAACAATTGAATGAAAAACTCTCAGAGATCATACTCACAGAATTTGCAGATGTGTGAAATCATGATGAATCTACAAGTAAAAAGGAAGATGTCAGAACTCTTAATTATGACCTCGCAGCAAAGAATCCTTATATATTGTTCTAAGCCATCTGGATTGGAGACTCCTAGTATTCTTAATATTGAAGAGGGGGAGTCTAAGAAGAAACTGTTACAGATTGGATAACTATCTTTCGGGCAATTTGAATTGTTTGCAGAATTTGGAAAGAAGATTCTAAATGTTCTAATGGAATAGGTATAGAATGTCTCATGACAGATCGGTTGATTAAGGAATATTTTTCGGAACTCGTTCCCATGAAGGCATGAAGAGGTCATCTAGAATTTACGAGGAATATCATTAGCACACTTTTGAGGTAGAGATTCATGATTGTGTAGAGGATTCCAAACATGTATTCAAGTAGGGATATATTCAGTACAAATTCAAGAATGTGTACTTGTTGCAGACTTGCAGTGTTTGATTTGAAGATAGAGAAGACCAATGGACATATTTGATGCAGCTTCAGAAGTAGGGATTCACAGTGAATAGTTGCATAAGATTCGAACAATATCTCAGAACGGTGAGGTGACAGATGGGTTAGAATTGTATGCATTTGAGTAGAAGATTCACAGACAGTTTTGTGACATATGGAAAATGATGAATTCAACAGATATTTGGCAGGTCTAGAAGACAATACTTGACATGAACCAGAGAAGATATATGACAATGGATGAAAAAATTAGATCATGAGGGATTGCAAAAAGGTAGATGGACTCATTGGTAGTGTCAACAAGAGGAATTTTAAGTAAAACACATGACTCAAAAAAGAAGCATATTGAGAGGTGGAACTAGCTAGTCACCGAAAGGCAATATGTGAGATGCACAACAAGACAAGGGGAGAGAAAATGTCAAAATGATATTATTGAATGATAGTGTCATTGATGTTAGCTCAATAAAGACATAAAAATCCATGAAGATGTGAAGTCAAGTAATGAAGGAACCTTAACATGAATGTTTTTAATATATGTCAGTGGATTACACCAGGAAGTACTAATGGACAAGAAGCCTCGGAAAAGAGGAAAGGAAGCATACACAAGAAACAACACATTAGTCTACACAAAATCTTGCAAATAAGACAAGGGGAGAGAAATAGTCATGGGATTTACCCTTTGTCATTGATGTCAAAGGGGGAGAGAAAGAACAAAAGTAAGAGAGAACGAAAAATAACATGAATAGAGGGGGAGAAAGCATGAAGACATGGGGAGTAATGGTCAAAGGGAAAGTATGAGTGTTGTCATCAATGAAAATGGGGAATATTTTTGGAAAGTTACTTTTCATTGATGTCAATGTTGGAAATTTGGTTTTCATCGATGTCAACCCTAAAACAATCCCCGAAGCAAGTTTAGAAGCTTCTATAAGTAATGGGTGTAATTGAAGAAGTATCCAAAGTGGTCCCCTTATGGAGTATCTTTAAGAATCTCCCTCACGGTTTGAAGAAGTCTACAAAAATACCTTGAAGTATGGTTAAGTGGTTAAGTAGTTATGAATCCCCAGAGGAGTGGTCATGAAGCTCGAAGTTGATTGGAGAAAAATAAGGTGAAGGACATTGTAAATGGATGCAAAAGTCTCATAGATGGATTGTCCTCGTCATGTTTTTTCCAACAGTATGTGGTATGCCACATGGTTCCTCACAATTGAGGATTTATTCCCTCCTAAATATGAAGCCCTGAAGTATGGTTAAAAATCCCCTAAATGGTTGCAACAAGAAGTTACAAGTCAGCATCAAAATTAATTAAAGGAGAAAAGTTGTTGCAAATTATAAGTTGCATGTCGACCCTAAAGTTAAATAGTATAAACACACATCAAGAAACCTCTCATTTGATTAACCAAGTAAGAAATCAAGAAAGTATGTGATCTCTTAGTGAATATAAGGTAGCGGAGGAGTGTAAAGAAGGAAGTCTTGGAGCCGCATATTGGAGAAGGGTTTCTAGTAACCCTAATTGAGCATACTCTCGTTTGTCAGGTTTAGGGTGTCCTGTGAGGCCCCCGTGGGTTGCACAGCACTCGTCAAGAAAGGCACCACCTATTTTCCGGTCTAGTCCCATGAGGTTGAAGAAAATTTTGATGATGGAGTTATTATCTTGATGTTGAAGCTTAAGGAAGGTTTGATGGTCTGAGATCTGATGTATCAAGTTTTAAAGAATGAAAAGGTATGTTATTCTATATTTTGAGGTTTATATCTTGAAGGTTATGGAACATACTTGAGGTCTTTGGCACATGGTGTTGGCATATGCCTTGAGGCATATCTTGGATGGTTTAGGAAATGCTTAAGGCATGGAATATTATTGTAGTACATATTGGATACTTTCGTACAAGGTTTGAGGCATGTTTTTTGGCATATGATTTGATACATATATTGGTGATTTTGGCACATGTTTGAGATGTTAGTATATTCTTGAGGCATATCTTGGAGATGTTGGTACATGCTTGAGCCATATTTTGGCACATGCTTGAGGCATGTCTTGAATGTTTTGGCACATGGTTGATGCATACCTTGATGGTAATGGTAAATGGTTTGAGGTATATCATGGATTATTTGGAGCATGCTTGAATCACATCTTGGCTCATGGTTTTATGCATATAATGGTGATTTTGAGCACAATATTTGGAGATGTTCTTGTTGATATTGGCATAAAATTTATGTGTTTATTGGGATGGATCTAGTTTTGATTATGACGATGTATCAGTATCAGTGACAGTTATAGTGATAAGTTAAGTTTGGTTTTGATGATGATGTATCAGTATCAGTGACAGTTACAGTGATAGGTTAAGTTTAGTTTTGATGATGATGATTATGTATCGGTGATAGCAACAATGACAGGTTGAGTCTACATTTATATTTCAAGTAGGAAAGAAGGGGCAAGGAAAGTGGGTTGTATCCTCCTTCCAGTTGGAGATGGAGAATCTAGGGAGTCTTTCATACACGATTGCATAGAAGTCGATCAAGAAAACATTATGTTAAAAAACCAAAAAAGAAGTCGATCATATATACACGATTTCATAGATAAATCAACATATATACACATGAAAAAGAAGTCGATCAAGTCGATCAAGAAAACATTATGTTAAAAAACCAAAGTAAAATATCACCTAAAAATGATGAAGAAATTAGGCATGCACACAACTCTATCGATGATAACAGTTCAACTGATGAATGACAATCAATATCATTGAATGTTACTGCAAGTTGTATGTTTTGGAATATTTGTCTTTGAAAATTAGGGATTTTGTTTAATGTACTCGACATATTGTCCCAATTGCATGAGGACATGTTACCAATAAGTGTAGCAATTACAATTTGGTTGCAATTTTATTATTGTAGACCTTTACATTGTCCCTTTTTATATGACAATGGGTCTCTTATTCTTATATAATAAAATGGGTTTCTTATTTCATTACATTGTCGAATGTTGTAAAATGTTGTGTTCCTGAATAATTAATATGTGGATGATTTACATTGTTACAAATAATAGAGGTGTAATTCATTGGATAATGCAATCATTATATTAAAATGCAATAACAAAAATATAAAACAATATCATTATAAAAAAAATATTTGATTTTGAAATGATTAATTGAGAATTTGTAAAAAACAATGAATTAAAATATATACATATCAGTGCATTGTGTTATTTTGAAACTAATAGATGATGTATCATAATATAGAAATAAATGCATTTTGAGGATTCATATGTACCAGTACAAAATCGTTTCAAAATTGTGTAGTGCTCATGCTTAAAATATACATTAAGGAACTAAAAATAATTTACACATTAGTGTGTTAAGTTTATTATACGCATTGGGGTTCTAAATATTATTTACACATCGATACCTTTTCTATAATATATGCATCGGTACTTAGTAAAAATAATGGCGCTGACATCTCACCTTGAATATTCAAAATTTCACTACCCTTCGGTGCACATGGTAAAACAAACATTGGTACGTACTAATTACAAAAGCACCAGGACGCATGCTATATTAAATGCATCAGGTCTCAGGTTAAATTGATCACACTGATGCTCACTATAACTTAAACGCATTGGTTCACAAAACCTAAAATGCTCCAGTGCTTCATACACAAAAAAGGAGGAACCAGTGCGTAGAAATTATAAGAGCATCAGTGTTGTGCATACGACGAAAAAGGTGAAACCGGTGTGCAATAATTATAAATGCATCGGGGAATTTCTATTATATTAATGCACCAAGGTGTTTGTATTATATTAATGCATCAATGCGTTTATATTATATTATTGCATTGGTGTGTGTTTGTCAATATTGCACCAATTCGTTTTGATAAGAACATCACCGAAAAAAAACCTCTGCTACAACCTCTATCTGCCCCAAAAAAATTATTTATATGGAAAATCCACTAAAACCTCCGCAATCAATAGAAGAGATTATAGTGGAGGTTTTTTTGAAAATTTTGCCAATTTTTGTAACACTAAAAACCTCCGCTAGAAGGTGTTCTCCTTTTCATGTTATAATATTATCACAAAGATTATAGCTAATTGATTTCATTCTATTATCTCTAAGATAATATATTAGGAACAAGGTGGTTGTGTGGAGGGTAGGTAGATTCTAGATGGCATTATAATTTCTCACAAATCCATTCACTCCTCCAAAGCCAACAAGATTCCATTCATGCTTCTTAAGCTAGACATGTCAAAAGATTATGGTCGGCTTAGATAGAACTTCCTTCAACAAGTTCTATAATACTTTGGATTTTTTCATGACTAGGTCTTTTGGATTAGAAACCTTGTCTCCGCTACCTTTTTCTCAATTATGGACAATGGCTCTCCTTCTAAAACCTTCTCCCCTTCTAGAGGTATATGGAAAGGCGACCCCCTCTCCCCTTTCTTATTTCTTTTAGCGGCCAAAAGCCTAGGATGAAGCATCAAAGCTACTCTTTTAGTAGGCTAGGTCAAGGGAATCAAAGTTAGTTCCAATTTTGACCCTCTTTCCCATCCCCAATTTTTTGATGACTCAATGCTCCTAGCGCACCCCTACCACAAAGGAAGCCCAATTTTTAGATATAATTATAGACTCTTTCTTGCTAGCCTATGGTACCAAAATTGATCAAGGAAAATGCCTGGTTTTATTTTTTTATACTCCCATAAGGGTTTAAAACTTTATCCTTTGAATTATATACTTCTAGAATAGTTCCCTTCCATACAAGTACTTAGGGGGGGATCTCTTTTCCAATAGTATTTGAAATGTATCCTGGGAATATCTACTTTAGAACCTATAATCTGAGCTCAATTGTTTGACTTTCCATTTCTTTACACTCCCTGGTAAGATCACACTAGTCAAGTGTGTTCTCTAATCAATTCCCTTGTACTTTTTCTTTTTCTTGGTCGCACTAGCCAAAGTTCTCAAAACTGTCTAGGAAATATAGAGATCATTTCTCTAGAGTGGGCCTACCAAAGAGTGTAAGTGGGCTCTAGTTGCTTGGGATAAGATTCTCCAACCCAAGGATGTATGTGGTTTGGGCCAACGGTATCTGCTTCTCATGAGCAAGTTCCTAGCAGCCAAAACTTGGTGTAGATGAGTAAAAGGTAAAGGACATCTATGGATCCAACTATGGAGAGATAAATATGTCAATGGAATTGAGAAACAAAACCTAGTTAGAATGGAAGGGTATTTTACCAGGTCTCCAATTTGGACCAATGCTTGGAACAAGAATTAATCCTTGGTTCAGAACTAGTGCTTCTAGGAATTCAAAGTGTTCCTATGTGCTTTTATGGGACGATTCTTGGCGGCAAGAGGATATTTTTGCAAAGAACCCTCCTCTTAACAATATCTAGTTCCTTCTAACCAATCAAGGCTAGATTTATGTTAACCGGTATTGGAAGAATGTGGCCTATAACTAGCCCTCTGAATGCAAACAGTGGATATTTCAAGAGGAGTGTCCAAGGAGAATATCCACAAAGGAAAAAGAATTCCTAGACAACCACTTCAAATCGATGAGGATTATGAAACACACAAGAGATGAAATTTTAATATGGGGTTAGAGGTAGTGGAAGCTATAATGTCATGCAAGCTTATCACCAAAAATCCAAGAACCACCTACTCCAACAAAAATGTGGAGCTCTAGCCCAAAATTGTGTCCTTCCTGTGGTTACTAGTGGACAAGAAGAGTCCCACCTAGGAAATGATCCTCAAATTTCATGGTTTCATAGGGTCCTCGGTCTATCTAACATGTTGAGATGATGAATAAACTATAGAAAAATTATTCAATAATTTCCTTGTGGCTAGTGCGATGTGGGATGCATGAGCATCTTTGTTTCAACAAATGGATCGATCTAGGGAAAGTACCAATCTAACAATGGGACACTAGAGAATTTCACCTTTTAATCTCATGATTAATCAAGCATGGAACGTATTTCTAAGGTTCCTACTACGGACAATCTAGAATGAACGGAATTATATGATCTTTAAGAAACTCCATAGAAAGACAGAGGATATTTCGCTAGCAATACAAGACAACATTAGGGAATCAATAGGGGAATTCCCATGGCCAAAAGAGGTTGTTCTGATACAAGGGAGTGAGCTCATTATTTTCTCCAACTTGAAATTCTAGCACCGCTCTCTGGTGCCAAGCTCTCTTAATCTCAAGCTCAGGTTGGTCTCTCCTGATTTTTGTACTAGGCCCCCCAAATCCTTTATCAAGTTGAATTTCAATGGGGCATCAAAAGGGAATCATAGACAAGTAGGAGCAGGAGGTGTCTTTCGGAGTGTGGAAGGGAATTTCATTTTCATTTATGCCTCTCACTTAGGCAAGACAACCAGCAATGTGACTGAGCTTCAAGTGTTACTTCAGGATCTACAGCTAGCAATCCAGTTGAGCATCAATCGGTGTATTGTAGAAGGTGACTCTCTCCTTATCATACAAGCTTTGAAGAGAATTCAATGTGCTATTTATCTAGAATTGATGTCACAAAATTGGCACCTTCTAGCTAAATTTATTTAGATATCTAGACTTCGGAATCTCATCCCGGTCATTATCCTCTCCCACGTTTGTTGAAAGGATAAAAAGGTAGTGGATTGGATGGACAATGAAATAATGAGCATGGAAGCTCGGAACATTGCCTCTCAATGGGAAGACAAAATCGTTGAATAGTTGGTCAAAGATTGCAATAAGATCAATCAGGAGGACAACAAACACTTGAATGGGGTGTTGTATTAGGCCCAAGTGGCTCTCCTTGCAAGTGTTGGAGGTGGCAACTCCAGTATAGAGGGTAAGACAAGCATTATGGTCCTTGGTGTGAAGGAGATAGGTGTGAAAAAATAAGGGATAAGGGACGGGGGGAATGGTTATGGCCTGTCCGAAGCGAAGTTGTGGAAATTATGAACTAGAAGCGATGGATACGAAGGATATCATACCAAAAAATATTTTTGGTAGTTCTATCCAGGTTGAAGGATCCATCTCACTAGTAGATGGGGACCATAACCTTTCTATCATCCTAGCCAAACCTTAGAGCTAGGATGGCTAGTCCACTTAGGATAAATTAGGTGTAATTATTCTAGAATTCATGTGTGGCTCGGTCGAACTGTCTAATTTTATTGGGGGTTGGGTCTCTATTACGGAGTTGGTGGGTTGGGTTAGGAACCTCCTGCATCTAAGGCCTTGTCAACCAAGTGAGTCGGAAGAACTCTTTGAACAAAAGATAGTCGAGTTGGGTCAATTGGCTGGCAGTTTGGTTCTCTTGATGGTTCGGTTGGTCGTTAGTTCCTGGAAGCATAACAGGAGTTGGGAACATAAGTGTGAGTAGTAGCTTGGTCATGATGATGCCAAACATCCCATCCCTCCAAAAAAAAGAATGGTGAGTCTCTTTGATGTTGTATCTTATGGTTTTTTAATGCTATCACTAAATATAGTCATGTCTCTATGGATTTGTTTGCCTAAATTAGTTTTATTGTCTACTACTTATTTGTACATTTTATATGAGAATTTGACACATGAGAGAAAGTCTTGATTATAAACTTTTTTGTATCAAAAATAAATAAATAGAACTTATTTTAAAAATATATATACTGAAAAAATAAATTAAATTTTAACACCAATAACTTTGTAAACCAATTTTTATTAGCAAACAAAATAATCTCAATTTTTTTTTTTTGCTAACTAGTGACTTGTGATTTCTTGAACTAACCTTTGGCTAAGATACCACCACCTAAGAAAAACCCTTGAAATAATCTCAACTTATAAAAATTAAATACTTCAAAAATAAAAATTAAATACTTTAAATTTTGTTGTATTGGCATTTTTATATTTTTCTTTATTAAATATTTTTCAAAATAAAAACATTATTTTTATAATAAAACAATCAATTTATTTTTGAAAAATATGTAAACATTATTTTATATAATAAAACAATCAATTTATTTTTTAAAAATATGTAAAGAGTAAAAATATTATCTTTATATATAATAAAATTCATCTTAAATTAAATCTTTTTTATATAAAATTCATCTTAAATTAAATCTTTTAAGATGAATTTTATATAAAAAAAGATTTAATTTAAGATGAATTTTATTATATATAAAGATAATATTTTTACTCTTTATATATTTTTCAAAAATAAATTGATTGTTTTATTATATAAAAGTAAAGAGTAAAAATATTATCTTTATATATAATAAAATTCATCTTAAATTAAATCTTTTTTATATAAAATTCATCTTAAATTAAATCTTTTAAACAATTATATATGAAGATCTATTTTATTAATCCCTCTTAATATTTAATAAATCCCCAACTTCTTTTTTAGCAAACATCATTTCATTTTTTAGAAAAAAATAATTCCGAGAGAATGAATAGCGGGCATCTTCTGTTGCGGTTAGGGTTTTCCTTAGCATAGGGTTTTCGCTAACATTAGGCCATGGTTCTTCGTTCGTCTATCTCGCCTCTAGAATCCACAATAGGTGACCTGGGTTTGCTCAATCTCGCCTCTGGAAACCTCAACCACAGTTTGCTAGTTGCCACATCGCCTTTGCGAGCTGCTCAGATACCATAGCCACCATTTGTTTGCCGCCCTCGCCCTTTTCATGCTCGATTTTGGAGATGTGCCGGTAGATTCTCTCTGATGGTCGTCGTCCCTCTTTTCGTTTCCTGTGATTTGGAAGCTGTATGAAGCATCATGGACAGGCCTTCCCCTTCCACTGACGTAGACAAGTGTGTGAAACGAGTGAAATCCATCTCTAGTCTGGACTTATTGGGGAATTATGTGGTACATTAGAACTCTATCATTCTGGTTTAGTTGATAATTTATGGTCCTTACTTCTTGGGTTGGGTTTGAGGGGAATGTTTATTTCCCATTGGACCCTCAACTTTAACTCTGATATGGGGATCTCTTTTGCTTCTCTATGGATTTGTCTTTCTCGCCTTCCTTTATTTTTGGGTGATGTCACTTTCAAAGTTATTGAAAATAAATTGGGTCGATTTATAATTCATTCTGAACTAAAGGGAAATATCTACATATGCACCAGAATATATGTAGACATGGAGCCAATTCAGAGTAATGTAGACAGTTGAAGTCAGCTTCACTACCTTGAGTGTTAGTAAGTTCTATTCGAATGTAACAGTTATCATGAATATGGACACTTTGCCAAAATTTGCCCCAATGTTAAAGAATCTCAATCATTGTTGAATAATGTGGATCAAGAATTCAAACAAGTTTCAAAAAAGCATAAAAAAAAACAGTTCAAGGAGCTCAACATGATCACAGGTCTCTCAAACTCGCTCATTTATTCTTTCCAATAATATATTTAAAGTTTTGGAATCTCAAGATGAAGAATCGGAGAGCTCTCTCTGGAGGAAGATCCTCAACAGATCATGGAGAACAAATCTAAGCAAAATAACCCAAAGAACAAATCTAAGCAGCCAATAAAAAATCTAGATATCACAACTAAAGGAAATGAGGCCTGGCTCAGGGGAAATGCATCTTCCCATGGGAATGACCCAACTCCAGATCCTGTGGATAGGTCTACAATTGGGGATTTTGTTGTTTTCCAAAATTCTTCTATGGTTGAGAAGATAGGAGATGTAAGGGAAGGAGAAGATCATAAATCTCCCTCCTTTACAGAAATATTAAAGAAGAATCCTCTCCCTCTCAATCCCCCTTCCCCAAGAGGAAAAAACAGAAATCACAAAGTGAAAGAAACAAAATCAAGAAACTCCGAGAGCTCTGAGCGAATATAGAGATGGGATATCTTGGCACCTGTGTTAATTAAGTTTTGTTTCAGCAATTTCTTATGTTATTAATTTATAAGGATATTTTCTTGCAATTAGGAAGTAGTAAGTTTGTATAGGGAGAAGTCTTCGGCTTGGTTTATCAAAGCCATCATGGGAATTTTGGTTCTCTTCTACTATAGTATAGTTAACAAATTGCTTTGCACCTAGCTTCGGCTGGGCTTTTTAATATTTTTTCTATTTTTTTTTGTTTTTTAAATCTTCAATTTCTTTTACAACATAAATTTGCCTATTATTAAAATAATAAAAATTACCATATTTTTTTTTCAAAAATGTTAACTTTACAACACTGTCCGCACATTGAAAATTCAAAGATCTCAACTTCACGACAATGATCGCACATTGAAAATCCAAAGCCACACTTTTCATATCTACCTAATGAGACCGCATGTCACGTAGCGACAGTTTCGACTTCTTCCAATTAATTATTATCAAAGACGTTTGAAAGTAAAACTTTCCTGATGAACGAGCGACCTGTTAATTTGATTTGGAAATTCGAACTTTCGTGGAAATATCCCACTTCATTTATTCAGAAATAAAAATTTCGCGAAAAACTTTCATGGAAATATCGCAGTGTTGATTGGGAAATTTCGCGAAAAACTTTCATGAAAATAATATAATTCATTTGTTAAGAAAGGTGTTATCTAGTTATTTTACAAAATAGTTTTTAATTAGAATTAGGTTATATAAATCTATATGAAATTATTATTTTTTGTTGTTTAAAATTCAGTTTTAAATATAGTATTGGATTTGATTGATTCAGCATACTAAAAAAACTCATAGAACATTCAACTATACATAAATAATCCACCCAAAAAAAATCTCCAAAACACTTTCATAAAAAATTTAACCTACTACGTTAAGAAATAAAAGTCTAAAACACTTTACAGTTCACGTTCATTTAAGAAATAAACTTATGTAGATTTGACGTATAGAACTTCGATTCCGACTCTTTATTAAAAAAAATCATAAACTTTCCAATATCTGGACCAATGACATGTATCTTATTCAAACCATAAAAAATCACTTCAAACCAAACAAAACCACGAGCCTGCTAATCTTTCATTCGATCCAGATCATGAATAGCGTTGCCAGTGTTGACCATACCATCCAAACCCGATTGTCCTTCACAAATTTCAAACCGCCTGCAAACAAAGTCCATTTCAATATATGCAAACAAGCTCATTTCATTGCTGTCAGATTTAATCCTTTTGCTATAAATTTAATATACCTCGGGCATCGCTTGCGGAATCAGTTGTGGTTTGGACATTTGAGACGTTTGAGCTTACTGTGACGCCGAGGCGGGCGCACTCTCCCTGAATCGAACCTGTAATTTACATTGAAAATTGCAATTATAAATATGTATTTATAATCATTTTTATAATTTGTATATAAAAGTAGTATAATTGTTATATTTTTTTTGTCACTTGGGTGTAGGATAGTAGGTAAGGGAGTGTGTTATTAAGGTATTTTGTGATGTTAAAGTCATCTGAAATCCAACTATGTTAAGAGTTGATGTGGCTCAGACCTAATACCATCCCCAAACTAGTTCAACAAGTCATAGACAAATTAGCCAAAAAAAAAAAAAAAATTATTCTATTTTTGTTTTTATATCCATTTTGATTCAATTTTCAAGTGAGAGTTTTTTTTTTTTTTTCCAGCTAACCAATGTTTTATCGATCTGAACTTAAATCCATTGCAGATTGCCTTTTTATCTTGATTTACTCAATCTTTTCAAAATTTAAATAATTTGAATCATCCAAAAAACCAAAACTAGTTGGCTGCTCAACTCAGTCCTCACTCAATATAAAATAATTACAGGGTAAGAAAACTTACATTCTTTAACACAGTAACCCATAGTCCAGTTCATCAGATTTCCATATCCAGAATGGCAATTGCAAATATAGGTATAATTTTTTGTGGCAATACACTTGCCACCACCACATACGTCATAGAAGCAAGCTATAACCAACATTTGAAAATTCATGCCAATCAGAACCATTATAAAATATTTAATTTTAATAAATTTCACAATATATGTACTTACGTGTGAGCAAATGACCAAGATAATCATCCCCATCACTGGAAGGGCTAGGTGCTTCTGTACCAATCACGCTGTTGTTGCAATCGTACTTTAAGCTACCTGCACATAAATTAATGAAACAATTATTTACCAAAGAGTATATTGGGTGATAATTTGGATTTTGGATTTATAAGGAGTTAATCCATTAGAATTGAATACTTTTATTTTTTTTCCAGGGAAGACCACCATTATAAGGAAGAGGAAAAGTTATTATATAAAATTGGTAAAAAATATTGAGGAAAATTTATTGTAAAAAAAATTTTAAAAATTATATGATTTTTAATTGTTATGTATTTTTGGAGTTTAAAATCAATTATATGTTTATATGTGTTTTTTTAATCAAATTGTAATTGGATATTTTGTACGGGGTTATAGTTATTGAGCTTTGTAAAATATAAAATTAGTAAAAAATAACGAGGAAAAGTTATTATAAAAAAATTTAAAAGAAATTAGATGATTTTTAATTGTTACCTATTTGGAGTTTAAAATCAATTATATGTTTATGTGTGTTTTTTTAATCAAATTATAATTGGGTATTTTGTAGGCAGTTATGGTTATTGAGCTTGTAAATTAAATTGAAAATAAAATTGTCAATTAGATTTAGTTAGATTCATACAAGTGTGTTTTTAATTCTTGTTCTTCTTTTTGAATAGTCTTTGTAATTTGAAAAAAAATAATAATCAAATAAATTTATTTAGATAAAATTGAAAACTAAAATTATATATTTAAAAAACTATTATAATAATAAATTTATTTAAATAAAATATCATATTTTTAAATATTTATAAATTTTATCTTTTAAATATAAATTTATCTTAAAATAAATTCACTTAAATAATAAAAATTCAATTCATTACATTACATTATAAATAAAACTACAAATAAAATACCAACTTTATTTATAAATATTTAAAACTATAAATTAAAATATAAAAAATATCAATAATAAAAGATAAAAAAAAACAATATACAATAAAACATCAAATTTAAAATCAACAAAGTCAAATTTAAAACAACAATATATAATAAAAAATCAAATTTAAAACCAACAACATAGATACTTCATTAAAAATTCAAATCAA
>ML784994.1:186346-217398 GCA_009831015.1 Picea engelmannii
GAAGGTTTAGTCACCTACACCTCGAGGACAAAAATGTTTCATTATCTTATTAATATATAAAAATGTTTATAATTTAAGCTGAATCCATTTATGCATTCAAAAATACAATCTAAACAACAGAAAACTTTCATTTCATCTAGATGTTATTGAATTGAGGAAAAAAAAAAAAACCATAGAACAGTTAGACAAAGCCCCCTATTAAAATCAACAGTTTTTAGCAAATTGAATCTATTTATGCATTTAAACAACAAAAAACTGCAATTGCATCCTAATGTTATTAAATTAAGGCAAAAAGAACCAAACTATAGAGCAGTTAGACAAAGTCCCCTATTAAAATCAACAATTTTTAGCAAGTTGAATCTATTTATGAATTCAGAAATACAATTTAAACAACAAAAAACTGCAATTACATCCTAATGTTATTAAATTACAGCAAAAAGAACCAATCCATATAACAGTTATAACAGTTAGACAACGCCCCCTATTAAAATCAACAATTTTTAACAAGCTGAATCTATTTATGCATTCAAAAATACAATTTAAACAACAAAAAACTGCAATTGCATTATTAAACAACGCCTCCTATTAAAATCAACAACAATTTTTATTTTTATTTTTTTTTATAATTATTTTTCAAATTCCAATCCACATAAAAATCCATAAAACTGTATATAAATAAAGTTGAAACTCTGAACCAACATGGCAGTAAATCGACCGAACACTCAGATTTTGCATTTCTAAAACAACCTACCAAGTGCTCACATCTATAACTATGACCAACACAAATTCAACAAATTATGTAAATTATTCAAAGCTCACAATTGGGTATAACGCAGGCCAGATAAGGGATAACGATTGGTGCTTTGGGTTGCATCCATCCTGCATTACAGTCACATTTGACAAACGGGTATTCCGAAGTGGTGACACAGGTTCCGTTCCCACAATCGATGCCCTTGCACAGAGAATCTGCAAAAAAAAAAATCGAGTTCTAATATGTTCATGAAGAAATTCCTGAAACATGCAGAAATGAAATAAGAGGGGATAGGCATTAATGTTGTTATACCTGTCAAAGGCTTAAACAAGCTGTTTGCAGAAGATGAAGATGTCTGTACTGTGGCGGTAGCCAGAAGTACTGCCATCCAAACGCCAGCCTTGATCCAACTCTCCATTCTCAACTGCAAAAGTAATTCAAAACCGTTAATTCACATTTGCCACCCTCTACAGATTCAAGGCTGCGTTCAGATGTTTTCTTCACAATAAAATGGAATTTGGCAGACTGAATATATCAACCATTTCTCTCTCCACCTCCACCTGCCAGGCGATCAGTCAATGTACAGTATTGTTTCGGACGAGCTGATCAAGTCAAGGCAAAGCGCAGGCTTATCTTGAAAGATGCGTTTGCGTGTGGCAGAATTTCAAAGTAAAATTCGTTATAAATTTCCTACAGAAGGTTCGGCCCATTACCTGCTTCACAGTTTATTCAAACTCTCGTTGTCTGATGGAAAAAATATACCGCGTGGTTCTCAAGTCCATAACATATTAATATTGTTTTAACTGTTCATCTACGAGGCTCCACCTCCGTTGATTTTTCAATGTTTTTTTGGTGCTACAAAGACATTTATATCATCGACTTGACTTTCGTTCAGTTTCTTTAATATGTTTTTTCTTTTACACTGGTGCCTCAAGCAGTACCAAAAAAACCCAGTAAAAAAAAACCAGGAAATAAAATGAGGATACCTGCATACTGTTAAAATATTAGAAGGGAAGTTTGAACCTTTTGATACCCTTCATACCGTTAAAATATTAAATTTTTTTGCAAATCACAGAAGGAAAGTTTAAACTTTTTGATACCCTTTATACTTCTAAAATTAAAAAATATTAGAAGGAAAGTTTGAACTTTTCTGCAAATCCCAAATAAAATGAGGATACCTTAAACCAGGAAATAAAATAAGATACCTGCATACTGTTAAAACATTAAAAGGAAAGTTTGAACTTTTTTGCAAATTCCAATTTGACATCAAATTCAGGATCATACTATAAGGGAAAATCCAGGAGCAACCACAGACTGCACCAATGAACTCAAGCTCCCTTAGTAAGAAGGATCAGCCTATCCCAATTGAAAATGATGAAGATGCTCAGGTAGCTGGAGCAGAAGCCAAGTTGGAGCCATCCCAAGTGAAACCTAAGGGAATTCAGGTTTGAAACACCACATGTCTTGAATTCAGTAGATATTTCTGGGGTTTGTTAGTATGCTTAGGTTATATAAAAGTCACAAAATTATTTGGAAGATAGACTTTTGGCTTTTACATCTAAACTGTTTGATTTCATTTTTGGAGAATATACTTTAATATGTGATGAAGAAACCTGGATAATTGCTCTAGGGGTGGGCACTGGTTTCTATTTTGACAGGTTCTAGATGAGTGTATTTTTGTTATATATAAATAGAAATACTTAAATGGTGTTTTATCTTAGAAAAATATTTAATTTTAATTTTATATATATATATATATATATATATATATATATATAATAAACATTATTTTTTCATTAGAAGTTTTTTGTTTTTTAAGGCTGAAAACTGTTTATCTTTGTCAAATGTATTCAGTGTCTTTGTATATCTTTAAAAAGATTTTTTTTTTATTTTTTTGGGAATTTTTGTAACTTCTTTGTCTTGTATGTTTGGGCAGAAAACTGTTATGTTTTGACAGTAAATTGTTTAAATTCTAGTTAATTACAGGAACTGAATCTATATGAAACATATTATTTTTTATTTTAATAACAAAAAGATAATATTAAAAAAAAAAAACGTTTAAAATTTTATTTAAAAATTATAAAAATAAATAATTTCAACATTAATTTTTTTCTCCTTAATATTAATCAATATCAAATCAAGTAATCTTCTTAATATTAATCAATATCAAAGCAAAATCAATATCAAATTAAAATCCGGCATTAATTGGGCTGGGCTGGTATTAGAGTAAGAGTCGGTTTGGAAAACCGGAGAACGATAGCCAAATAGTCCTCCTGTTAAACATGTTAAAAATTTAATAATTTTACTTTATTATGTGAACATTTATAACATACAGTATTAGAAGAGAGAATTCTGGTCTGTTCTTAATTATATAAGAAAATAAATTATAATTTACATATTTATTTTAATTTTTATTATGAATGTTATAAAAAATCGATATCAAATAAAATAAAAAGTCAATATAAAGAAATATCAAATCAAGTAATCTTCTTAATATTGATTAATATCAAATCAAGTAAAAAATTAACATAAAAAAAAATCAATATCAAATCTAACTTTTCTTAATATTGATTAATATCAAATCAAGTAAAAAAAAATTAACATAAGAAAAAATCAATATCAAATCAAATAAAAATTCAATATAAATCAATATCAATATCTAATAGAGTTAAAATTTTATTAAAAGTGAATATAAAGAAAAAATCAATATCAAATCAATTAAAAAGTCAATATAAAGAAAATATATATATGTTAACAAATATTTATAATAATAAAATAATATTTTTATAAATTTTTATGGAACTAGACCTTTAACTTCATCATAAACTATGTATGAAGCCGTCATATTTTTAGAATCTTTTGGAGACATAAATATAAAATCGTGGACTTTCTTGTTTTGCATATAAATCTGGATTGAGATTGGTGATTTTGTATTTTATAGGTATTTTCAATAATTATTTGTAGAATCTTTTGGAGACATAAATATAAAATTGTGGATTTTATTGTTTTGCATATAAATTTGGATTGAAATTGATGATTTTGTATTTTATAGTTATTTTAACCCAGACAATTCACTTTTGGTACAGAGAAGTCCGCTGGGAGAAATCCATCGGGGCGTACTACGGTTCTTCACCGAGGGGGTGGATCGAAGCGATTGCAGCTAAGAATTGATTCGAAATAAGAGAAGTTGAAATTGTGAGTTTTATTTATGTATATTATTTTAAAAATTAAAAATTAAAAAGAAAGAGTATTAAGTTTTTTTTTTCAATTTTTTTTAATTTTTTTATTAAAAAAAAACTTTAAAATAAAAAAAAAGAGTATTCAACTAAATTTAAAAAATATATATATATATATTTTTATTTTAATGATAGTATTATTTATTATCAATTTTTTTAATCATCCAAGTTAAATTTAATTAACATTTTTTTATAAATAAATAAAATTAATAAAATATTTAAAAAGAGTTTTAAATTAAATAGTTTTTGTAATGTCAATTTTGTATTTAACATGGTAAAAATAAAAGTACCAAAATCATTAAGATTTTGGTAAAGGAAAAGGTCTTGAATAATAATTAAATTGTTACACTAAATAATATTATATCTTATATTATGAAAGGACATAGTATTTATTTTCAACCTCCTTTATATAAAAATGATGGACCAAATATTCATTTATATCCCTTTCCTTAGTCCTTGAGGAGTTAAAAGCTCAAATCTATTCAATTGAGGATGGAAGAAAATGAACTTACAGAACAATTGCAGTAAGAAGAATTACAACTCCAAACCCAAATTCAAATAGAGCTCAGAAGAGAAGAGGAATAATGGAGCATTAAATCTCTAAGTCTATGGCTTAAAGCAAGAGACTGGAACACTAAATTTTTCCATAAGAAAGCTCAGATACACCTCTCAAAAAATAATGTGGAAACCATCACATTGGAGGATGGATCTAGACTCTCTGATTTTGAGAGAATTAAGGCAACACCTCAAAGCTTTTATGCAGATATTTTCACCTAGCGGGACTTAGTAGCTAGTCAAAATATTGAATCAATGCTAGAACATATTCCAACCATTATTTTTTAGGAGGACAATCAGTTTTTTAATCTCCCTATAGAGGAAGCTGGGGTCTTTGAGGAAATTTGGAGTCTAGGTCTAGACAAGGCTTCTGGTTCAAATGGATTTCACATATCCTTTTATAGACATTTATTGGATCTCATTAAGTTTGATCTTTTAAGAATGTTGAATTATGCTCATAATCTCTTTACATTGGGGGGAATACTAATTCTTCCTTTTTAGCCTTAATCCCCAAGGAATCCAACCCTTCTACCTTCCCCAAATTTACACCCATTTTTCTTTGCAACTCCTCCTACAATATTTTGACAAAAATAATTGTTGCTCAGTTAAAAAAGCTTCTTCCCAAGATCATTTCTCCTAATCAGGGTGGGTTTATGCAAGATATACAAATCAATGATAATGCATTCCTAATCCAAGAGGTTATCCACTCTAGCTTCGCTGCAAAAGGAAATGGCCCCAGCCCCCTCTCCCTTCCTATCTAGAGTCAAACTTGTGTCCCCTTGTACTGCTCCCAAATTTGATGCCACTTTCTACCATGAGTTTGTTGGTAGCCTTTTATATTTGACTCATACACATCCTCATATTTCCTTCTTTTTTGGCCTTGTTTTCCTATATGTGCAAACACCTCATAAAATCCATTGGAAAGCAGCAAAAAATACACTCCAATATGTCTTGGGCACAGTTCATTGTTGGTTGGTTTCACTGATTCATATTGGGTCTGTGTAATATCCCCAAGGATGAGCCCCAGTTGTATTTATGAATTGTAACATGTTTTGTAGGCTGGTGAGCCAAGCAATTATAAGTTGATAGGATTATGTGTTTATTAGGTCAGATTTAACACACCCACGGTGGGGACTCAAATTTTTGCTCTTCTTAGTAAAATCAATACCCTCATTCGGGATCTCTATTCCATTCTGCTCTTCCAGAACTTTCCAGCCAGGATCTCCATGCTACGAAACGAGCTCAAAGCGAGCATATATCCTCTCCCAAGTTCCTCGGGTTCTTTCATCCCCCTATACTTGCATATGACCGCGGGCTATGACTAGACGCCAAGACAACAGGCACCAAGATGATCACCACGCAAATCCTCCAGAGTGGAAAACCTCTGAAGTTCATGATCCGACGCCATGTGTCCTCGAGGATTTTGACAGCCCTGATTTACTTCGGGACTTCGGCGTTCAGGAGTTTCAAACATTTCTACACCTTTTTCCTTTGAAGTACTCCATACCCGGAATTACAGATCGAGCGCCACGCGTCCTTCGTGATCAACAGTTATGATCTTATTTGGAACTTCAGTGTTCAAGATTTCTGAGCACTCCAACTCTTTTCCTCTGAAGTTCCAAATCAGGCGCCACGCATCCATATTACTTCACTACTTCGTTCTTCAGGAGTTTTGGTATTACTGAGCCTCTATTCTCCTGAAGTGATCAACATCAAACTGACTACCTCATAGATATGAGGGTTGGGATGGCTCTCGGGTATCCATATATCTAAGGCCTATATTAACTTATGGACTTCTGGACTTCAAATATTTTACCTCCCTTACGATGAAATCGCTCAATTTGTCGAACTCACGAAGTTTGAAGGACTCAAGGGGTTAACTCCCGCACTCTTTTCCATATCCAACAGTCACAACATACCTTAGCTCTTCCCGAATAGATCTCGTTTGTTCACCTTCCAAGCAAGGGCGCCTTCCCTTTAGATACTTCAATATCGCTATTCTTCATGAGCTTTGTTATCTCTGAAAGGCTTAAGATCTTTGCACTCTTTCTATTGAAATTAACACTTAGAATAATTCTTCCACACACCCCTTGCACTCATTCATCAACTCTAGAACTTAAGAGGTTCTCAGTCTATTCTCGGCTCACAGAGAGCATGTGCATATGTGCACTACCTCTCCTGATATTAACAGACTCCTTCCTCCACAAGACTTAGAACAACCGGGAGTGTTGACATGCACACATGAAATTATGCCCAAGGTCAATGAACTCATAGTTCACTTATTTTAAATTAAGCCACCACAAAGCGTGGGCATTTACGTGTACAAATCAGACAATTCCATACTTGCTTAAATACACAATTTAAACAAGAATAAAGAGATACAGTATAACCATTAAGCACACATGCACATCCCTGAGTCATTCATAGGATATCCAACTTTATTACATAGTTACATCTCAATTACACAGGGTATGAGAATACTTATCTATTACAGGTTGCATCCAACTAATTGAATGCGGGTGTGTGCCTTTCCACCCAACCATAGGCTCAGAGGCATTCATTCTTAGCACTTTGTCCACCCCCGTGCCAAGCCATGATATCACTAGGGAATTTACGCCATCTCTCAGAGACCTTCTCTCTTTCACAATATCCCTGCAAGGTTTATCAGATGCTTCCTCAGCATCAAGCTCGTGTTCGGGTCCTTCAGGTCGTGTTCTCTACATTTCCTTTTGGTTCGTGCATCTCCTTCCAAGATTTCGCTCTCATCTCGTGTATCTTCTCTCGTTTTCCCTCTTCCTTACCATCCCTCTATATATATCTTACCTTCCTTATTTAGGAAGGTTTTCGGCCTATCATGTTCCTTCTGTCAGGAGGAAGCTTGGGTCTACAGGTCTCTGTGGCACTTTGGGCTGACATACCATGTTTCCATTCATGGGGGTGATTGATCATTCAACCACCGGTCCTTTCCTTCATTAATTGATTCTTTCCTCTAGAGATATCATGGCTCGTACTTCAAGGCTTCACCCCCCAATAGTCAGTTATGGGTAATTTAAAAATAATACATTTACATCAACCACATGCCATAGCATGGTAATCCTATTTTATGATTAATTACAAGCTGGGGGAAATAGGGGTGTTACAATCCCCCCCCCCCTTAAAAGGAACACCGTCTTCGATGTTATTTCTCAGTAACACTTGTCATGCCTTTCTCATTCAGCCAATTCAGAAATATTGACCTTATTTCTCGGTCAGGTCTTTTTTTAGACCCTTAATATATGTCACCTGCTTTCAATAAATCTTGGACAACAAGCACATTAATCATAGACTCATGCGAAAACATTTTACTATTGCATAAAAATTTCTAGGAAAATTTCATAATCTAGCACAAAAATTATCTGCGCAATTTGTGGATTTGTACCCACATGGTTGCCTTGTTATCCACGCTCATTGTTTTTCCTTGACATACCCATTGTTTGAATGATCCGAATAGATAGTTTACAAGAACTATGAGGTCTCCTCTTTCTTGCGGTCACTCACCCTCCAGGCCCAGACTTAGGCATCCCCTTCTCTTCTATACAGTTCCTCGGGTGATCCATCTTTCCTTTCCAAGGTTTTCTCGCATAAGAAGAATTCCAGAGACTTTATCGATTCTTACAATCGAGGCGTCCCTCAGAATTTCTCTGTTGAGATGTTCCTCCGACTTGTGTTACCTCAACACAACATATTCTAGGCAATCATGGCTTACCGCGGGGTTCTCATGGCTCAGCAATAACCATTTTTCATGATTTTAGAGCTTGACAGCCTTCATTTGTCCTTTCTGGAGAGATCTTTTCTTCTCACCCATATCAAAGGCATACAAAAATTCATGAGACATCATCATAAATTTTAAATTCAAAATTTTCTTGTAAATTTGTCACCCACAGATTTCCAGATTCCACATTTTGTTTTCATATTTGTTCCGCACAGGAACCAAATTCATAATTATCGGACTTTCCTTCCCATAGCGGTTTGGCTCAGCAAGCAATTGGTCTTCCTTATGGGCTCACATCGCTGCCATATCCAAGACCCTTTTCTCCCTGCAATTCATTCTTTACACATCCAAACAAACTATTAGTCTCTCATGCATCCATGTATATATATATATATATATATATATATATATATATATATATATATATATATATATATATATATATATATATATATATATATATATATATTCAAAACCATGCATACTAACAAATCATCACATCTATATAAACATGAAAAGGGGATCTCATTCCTTGCCTATGCCTCATTTCAACATACCAAACCTTTCAAAACATAATTCAACATTTCAAAGGATTTTAACAAATGTGCCAATATTCATGGCCACATTCATACCCAATACACTCTTTCATTGATTTCAAGTTTGTTACACTTTATGACAGGTTCTTGGCCATGGTGTGTTGGAATTTAACCAACCTCTTCATCATATGGCTTATTCATTTTCATTCACTCTTACAGTAGGACCATACTTCCTTCTATAGGTCGATCACGATCCCAAATCAGTACACATGAAACTAGAAAGTTTCACATGAATGCATTCAAGCATTCTTCCTTCATTAATAACCAGGGTGCCAACACTCATGGCCACCCAAATTTGTTTTCCTTTAGCGCTTACATAATGTAAGTAAAACAATGGAAGGTCCTCCTTCCTTACTGAAAAATCCATTGTCTGCCATCTTATGCAACATGCATTCCCTCAATGCATTACATGCAACATGATAACTATGAGTACCTGTATTCCCATAGAACCAGTCCTCGTGACCACAGTCTAACGTAGAGTGCCAAACTCTACCTTCCTTGACTGGATCGAATGAACTTCATTTTCTCTCCACGAGATTGAGATTTGTGACCTTAGCTATTATTCCTTTCAGGTGCTACCCTTTCAGCTCTCGTATTAGGGTGATATGATCCTAGCTAAACCCCTTGTCTGCAATTCGACGGTGAAGATCCGTCTTCCGCCAGATCCAACGGAGGCAAGGGATTATGGAACCTCAACTAGCTCACAGCTTAATTCTCCTTCTGATATTTGCAATGGATATGGGTCGTCCGATATTTGATTGGACCCCAAACTCAAAAAAAACTATATTGAGTTTAATTTACAAGTACATGTACTGACATTAACCCGCGTGCATATACCTTCCCTACAATGAATACAGGTCGTCGATATTATCCCTAGATCGATTTTAAACCACATGATTCCAAATACAACAATCTCAGCATAGAAGTATTTGATCGAGAATTTAGACTGAGAGCAGAGCCTCGATTTTCCAAATTCAACCACAGAACCCAATCACCGTATGATTTTATGTGGCATTAACGCGTGGGTTCCTTGCAAGTCCACCCACCGATCATTCATAGATCCATAGTTCGCAGTGATTGGAGAATCCCCAATGTGCTCACTCTTTATCGGAGAGTTCAATCTCCATAATCCAAAAGGTTCTCACCCAACTCTTTTAATCGAGGTCGTTGATCATCCACCCCAACGATATCAATGGTGTTGGTTGATTGCGGGCAGTGAACTAGAATGCACGTTAATTCCGCCTTCGCACTCCGCAATCAATATGAGCCATCTAATCTACAATCGGACCCCAAACTCAAAACAAAGCTACATTGAATTTAAATTACGGGCATAGAATCCATCGTTAACCTATGTTCTTATTCGATCTTCGCAATGAATATAGGTCGCCGATCTTATTGAATGACTGGTGTTTGATCCATTAAATCCAGTGGATCTTGAATTCCATCTGACGAATGAGGTCAATTTCCTTCCGATGAATGGCTCACATTCATTTCTCTGTTAGGTTCTCGATTAACCTAATTCAATCAGAGTTTTCTTCCTGATCCATACCCTACTTGGGTATCCACAGCATACAACTGCCTTTCAAAATTTCGCACATAACATTAGACAATAAAATATTTCATAAAGGATTCTTACCCAATCTTTTCATACATGTTCTTGGCTGCTAGCACCCTCTTTCTGATTTTTACCTCATCAGCAGTGCTTTAAGGGGATTTTTATAGTCTTGTCAACAATATTTCGACCCCAGCCTTCCCATGGCCATCCTTTGCTTGAGGTTTCCCATCATTGGTAATTGTCCTCCTCAACAGTTCCTATTCCTTTATATACACAACATGCATCATTAGTTGTAATATCAATTAAAATGCATGTATCATAACATTCAAATCCATAAAACATCTTCAAAATTTCCTAGCATATCTTTATGCACTTCACCACATTATCCTCAAGGGTTTCCATGAATGCAATACAAACAGTTCTCAATTGTTTCTGCAGTAATACAATCATCATCACTATGGTGTCAAAACATTTACTTTTATTAGTAAATCGGCTTTCTCATTCCAGAGGAAACATAACACATAGAAAGAAAGGAGTTAGGGGCTCTCCCCTTTTTCCAACTCCTTCCACATAGCCTGGGGATTTCAACCCAGCTGAGTTATTTCTAAGGACCTACTTCCTTTTCTTGATGTGGCTTCCACCAAGCCTATTCGATCAAACATACTTATTTATCCCTTCTCTTTTCCCAACTGTACTTTTTCTCACAGTTGTTCATATAAGACCTACAAATTTGTAAGCCATTCAGAGTTATTAGGGTGGACAAGTGTTCCTCCTTTTCCCTCTTCTTTGCTTTTTCAATTTACTCCAGGTTGGGATCTCCCTGCTCTTTTCCTTGAGAAACCTTGGTTAGGCCTCACCCTAACCTTTTTGGATACAACATCATAATATAATATCAAGCTTTGTGTTCCTAGTGGATCATGAACTTGCGCATCCTGCACATTATCATTTGGTTCTCAGAGTGGTCAATATTCAGTGGTTAGTCTTCCACTTACATATTTTGTTTTAAAAATGTAATCCAGGATTCCTATATAGATAGGATTTGCATCCCATTTCCCAACATTTAGCAATTATTAGGGTTGTGACTATGTTCTTCTGACAGAGTCCTTACACAGTTTATTCACTGGGAACTCCTTCAGCATGCAACTTCCTCATTTCGTATCCATCACTATATGTGATTACCTCAACCTTGAATTAGCTTCGGCTCGTTACTAAGCATTCTTTAAGGAACATAGACATGCATTTTTTACATGCATCCAGATTATGTATCCACACATATTCTAGTTTTTTTTTTTGTTAACTTACATCCATGATGTACTTAGCCATATTCATAATCTTAAGCCTGTGTGTAGTTTCCATAGGTATATTTCACAGCCTACATACATCTCTACTTTAAAATCAGTCAACTCATGATTGTTCACAATCATTCTCATGTGATCCTTAAAGGCATAATCATTTGCCTCTTATCATGACAATAGAGCATCCTTGCTTGTTTACTCTTTCATCTATTTGTATTGGATTTTCCTGGGGAAATGGAGCACATTCCCCTTAATCTATCATTCAAAACATATATTTCATGACTCTTCAGAATGGAGTCAACCATGCATCCATGGTATTCATTCAATCTTGGAGAGTGCTATGTTTGCCTCACATTTCACTCATCAGGGAAACCATGTTTTGCCTTTAGTATACTTATACTCTTACATCATATATGTGCATCAATTATGCATTTAATATCATTCGTACCTAACGAGTATTAATATCAGGCTTCATATCAAGAAGCTTCACAATGCATTAAATCCATGCACTCAAGCATACACACACAACTAAGTATTCATCATGATATCGTAGTTTTATTATTAGTGTTCTTTAGTTAGAGATTACAGTCGCTTACATGACTAATCTCACAGTCATAACTCATACTGATGTTGCCTTCTCTTTATGGAAATAACCAACCAGGGTCATTTTCCTTTTATACTATAACATCTGGCAAGAAAACCTTCTTGCCTCAACTTTCATAAGACTTTACCCATCTCACATTTCCTCTAGTCATGGGGATTTATATACTCTAAGTTTAATATAAAGCAGTAATTATAACTGCCAAGGATCCTACCTGATCCTATCAGATTCCTTTAATCCCACAAAGGTATTAACCATTATATAATCAACCATCATTAGTGCCCGAGGTTCCAACTGGCCATGCTTAGAGGCAATGTTACGAACACTAGGTCATCTGTCCTTCGGGATTCAGATGCCCTTGACAGAACCCTACCACCTTTATCTATCCACATTCAAGTCTTATTATTCATGTTAATTAGCACATCCCTACTCTGGTAAGAGTAGTTATCACTTTTACAAAGGGCTAAAGAAATTCTTCAGCTGAAATTCAACAAGAATTCCCAAAGTCACAGGTTCAATCTGCAGTCCTTCTCCTCAAGGAGTAAATGCATATAACAATACCTCTTTATGCGACTTGTGCATGAGCCCAAGCAGGCCAAGTGTTGTAACCATGCTCTGATACCAATTTGTAACACACCCATGGTGGGGACTCAAATTTTCTCTCTTCTTAGGAAAATCAATACCCTCATTCGGGGTCTCTATTCCATTCTACTCTTCCAAAAATTTCTAGCCACGATCTCCATGCTCCGAAACGAGCTCATAGCGAGCAGATATCCTCTCCCAAGTTCTTTGGGTTCTTTCATCCCCCTATAATTACATATGACCACGGGCTATGACCATATGCCAAGACAACAGGCGCCAAGACGAATACCATGTGAATCCTCTGGAGTGCCAAACCTTTGAATTTCATGATCCGACGTTGCGTGTCCTCAAAGATTTCGACGGCCCTAATTTACTTTGGTACTTCAACGTTCGGTAGTTTCAAACATTTCTACACATTTTTCCTCTAAAGTACTATGTACCTGGAGTTACAGATTGAGTGCCACGCATCCCTCGTGATCGACGGTTATGATCTTCTTTGGAACTTCGACGTTCGGGAGTTCTAAGCACTCCAACTCTTTTCCTTCGAAGTACTCCATACCTGAAGTTCTATATCAGGCACCACACATCCATATTACTTCGCTACTTGGTTGTTCTAGATTTTTGGCATTACTAAACCTCTATTCTCCTGAATCGGTCAACTTCAGACTGACTACCTCATAGATCTAAAGGTTAGGATGGCTCCCGGGCATCCTTAGATCTAAGGCCCAGATTAACTTCGGGACTTCAGGACTTCGGGGATTTTACCTCCCTTGCGATGAACTCGCTCAATTCTCCAAACTCGTGAAGTCTGTAGGACTCAAGGGGTTAACTCTCGTTCTCTTTCCCGTATCAAACGGTCACAACAGACCTTGTCTCTTCCCGAACAGATCTCGTTCATTCGTCTTCCAAGCAAGGGAACCTTCCCTTTCGATACTTCAATCTCACTATTATTCATGAGATTTGTTAGCTCTGAAAGGCTTAAGAGATTTTCTCTCTTTCTCTTGAACTTAACACTTAGAATAATTCTTTCGTGCACCCCTTTCATTCATTCATCAACTCTAGAACTTAAGAGGTTCTCGGTCTCTACCCACCTTGCAGAGAGCCTGTGCATATGTGCGCTACCTCTCCTGAGCTTAACAAACTCCTTCCTCTAGGAGACTCAGAACGATTGGGAGTGTCGACATGAACATGTGAAACTATTCCCAAGGTCGATGAACTCACAATTCACTTATTTTAACTTAAGCCACCACAGGGCGTGGGCATTTACGTGTACAAATCACACAATTCCATACTTTATTAAATACATAATTTAAATAAGAATAAAGAGATACAGTATAACCATTAAGCACACATGCACATCCTTGAGTCATTCACGGGATATCCAACTTTATTACATAGTTACATCTTAATTACACAGGGTATGAGAATATTTATCTATTACAAGTTGCAGCCAACTAACTGACTACGGGTGTGTGCCTTTCCACCCAACCATAGGCTCAGAGGCATTCATTCTTCGCACTATGGACACCCCCGTGCCAAGCCATGATATCACTAGGGAATTTATGCCATCTCTCATAGACCTTCTCTATGTCATAGTATCTCTGCGAGGTTTATCAAATGCTTCCTCAACATCAAGCTCACGTTCGGGTCCTTCAGGTCGTGTTCTCTGCATTTCCTTTTGGTTTGCACATCTCCTTCTGATCTTGCACTCTCATCTCATGTATCTTCTCTCATTGTCCCTCTTCCTTACCATCCCTCTTTATGTATCTTATCTTCCTTCTTTAGGAAGGTTTCCAGCCTATCTTATTCTTTCTGTCATAAGGAATCTCGAGTTTGCAGGTCTCTGTGGTACTTCAGGCTGACAGCGCATGTTTCCATTCATGGGGTAGGTTGATTATTCAGCCATCAATCCTTTCCTTCATTAAATAATTTTTTCCTCTAGAGATATAATGGATCATACTTCAAGGCTTCACCCCCCAACAGTCGGTTATGGGAAATTTAACAATAATACATTTACATCAACCACATGCCTTAGCATGGTAATCCTATTTTATCATTAATTACAAGCTGGGGGAAATAGGTTTGTTACACCAGAGAGCCTAGGTTTTAAAGGCCAAGAGCCTATTTTGTACATGTAAATATTTGTATTATTAATATAAAACATCGTTGCGTGTAGACCGACCATGAAGAAAGAGTATGGGGGACTAAGCTCCACTAGGTTGGGTAAGGGAGAGGGGGTTGAGAGCCTGGAAATAAGGACTAAGCTCAAGATCTTAAGTCCAAGAATAATTTATTATTATTCTAAATGTTGATAGAAGGGTATGATTATATCCTAAGTTCCTTTGGGAAGAGGGAATGACTTCCAAATGGAAAGGAACATGCTTCATGAGGGACATGTGTCAGCTCAAGAACATGCAGTTTTAAGGGGGAATTCTAGTTGTTTGGAGGGGGGGGACTCACGGAGGTTCAGGGACACACAGTGGGCTCTCACGCTCTCGCCATTCTCACCATTCTTTGACCAGTCGGACACATTTGTCCTAACAAGTTCACTCACGCACTGGGCAAGCACGTTGCAAGACATTTCTGCCATTGTTGAACCCGTGGACATCGTGAACCTCTGTAACTTGCACGCACTGGTATTTTTTTGAGTCATACTCTGCCTTACCAAAGTTATGTTGTTTCCTTCACCCCTATCCATTTTTCTTAGGAGATGAATAGAAGAAACAGGTTGTCGGGCCTGTGGTTTGCAAAGGCGGGTTGTCAGGCCCATAGATTGAAGAGGTGGGTTGACAGGCTTGTGAGAAACTATCTCTAGGTGAGAGAGTGTGTTGAGGAAGTGAATTCTCTTGGAGGTAATCCAGTAAAATATACATAGCTCTAAGAGTTCCTGTCTGACTTGTTTTTGAAGCCTTGGAAGGTAGGTGGAGCAGCCAATGAACTATGTGACAGTAAAAGTGCATACTTATGGGGTGGGACAGACATGTGGGGAATGAGAGTCTGTGAGTAGTGGTCGTAAGTGGATCTTGAGAGAATCCTTCCTCTTGAACTGTGTGAAATTCCTATTAGCCTTGCCAAGCCTAGGAATCCCTTTCCTGGTGGAGTTTAGTCCCATCTTGGGGGTGACCCAATGCTAAGAGTGATGACCAGTGTGGCCTAAGGTTCGGAGATTCGTGGAAGGTCTGCACACAGTCGATGGCCTTCACAATCCAAAGATAAGTATCAATTATATGTTTAATGATGTATATTGTGCATGTCTGTGATTCTTACAATGTTATCATGTGTTTTCATTGCATGTATGATTTACGGTCAATTTCGCATGAGTTAGTATAGTAGTAGTATATTTTATTTCCTTTTATTTCATTAGAAATGCATGTAATATATTTGTACTCTGGGATGAACAATTAAATTGGTATGAGAGCTAAGAGAGACATTCTAAGGAGTAATTTTCCCTAGTTGTTTGGTGGTTGGGGACGTTACAAATTGGTATCAGAGCTAAGAGAGACATTCTGAGGAGTGATGTTTCCCTAGTTGTTTGGTGGCTAGGGACAAGGACGAGCCCCAGTTGTATTTATGAATCGTAACATGTTTTGTAGGATGGTGAGCCAAGCAATTATAAGCTGATAGGCTTATGTTTTTATTAGTCCGAAGAGCCTAGGTGTTAAAGGCCAGGAGCTTGTTTTGTACATGTAAATATTTGTATTATTAATATTAAAACATTGATGCATGTAGACCGACCACGAAGAAAGAGTATGGGGGACTAAGCTCCACTAGGATGGGTAAGGGAGAGGGGGCTGAGATGCTGGAAATAGGGACTAAGCTTAAGAGATTAAGTCCAAGAATAATTTATTATTATTCTAAATGTTGATAGAAGGATATGATGGAAAGGAACGTGCTTCCTGAGCGACATGTGTCAGCTCAGACAGATGCAGTTTTAAGTGGGAATTCTAGTTGTTTGGGGGGGTGACTCACAAAGGTTCAGGGACACATATTGGTCTCTCACACTCTGACCAATCGACCACCTTTATCATGACAAGTTCACTCACACACTGGGAAATCACGTAGCCAACAATTTCTGCTACTTTGTAGAATTCTTGTTAGACTTGCCAAGCCTAGGAATCCCTTGCCTAGTGGATTTTGTTCCCAGCTCCGGGGTGAGCCGCTGCTAAGAGTGATGAGAAGTGTGGCCAAAGGCTAGGAGTTTCGTGGAAGGTATGCACGCAGTCAGTGGTATTCACAATCCAAATATAAGTATCAATTATGTGTTTAATGATGTCTGTTGTTCATGTCTGTGATTCTTACAATGTTATCATGTGTTTTCGTTGCATGTATAATTTATGGTCAATTTTGCATGAGTTAGTTTAGCAGCAGTATATTGTATTTCCTTTTATTTCATTAGAAATGCTTGTAATATATATGTACTCCGGGATGAGCAATTAAATTGGTATCAGAGCTAAGAGAGACATTATGAGGAGTGATGTTTCCTAGTTTTTTGATGGCTGGGGACATTACAAATTCGTATCAGAGCCATGGTTTCAACATTGAGCCTGGATGGGCCATGTTAGTGGAAGTTGAAGCAAACATTTTGGAAAATAATTGTTGTCGAAATGGACAAAATTAAATTTCAGAGCCCAGTTTCCGACACTGAGCCCAAATTAGGTCGTATAAGTGGTTATGGAATCAAAAGATCAGAGAAAATTGTTGTTGAGAAGGACAAAATTTGAATTTCATAGAATTCCAAAGTGCCAAGAGAGCCCCTAGGCCATGTTTGGAATCTCAAGAGGTATGACGATTCGAGAAATATAGCAGAGAAAAGAAACTGCAGTAACTAGGGGGTTTGGAACCGCAAGGTTTGAATTTGAGCCATCAAATCAAGCAAATATTAAGTCACGACCGTCAGATCTCATTGAAGGGAGATCGACGGTGGGGAGTGATTGTGGAGATTAGGAAGGAAATTAAAGCGAGAGTGAGTTGAGACCCCGAAATCTCTCAGTATCATTGATCTTTTTTTATCAACAGATCAACGGTGGATATCAATCCCACTACAGATGAGCATCTTCACATTGTGAATATCGGGAAGGAAATTAAAGCATGAGAAATTTGAGTTCCCGCAATCACTCCTGGTCGTTGATCTTCACAGTTCATTAAAACACGATTGTCGCTCTTGCAAAGTGAAATAAGCACCCAAAGGTTAAGTCGAGGTCACAGCTCTAAGTCACATGTAGAGAAGATAGAGCGAACTTTTTTTATTTCATATATGTCGATCCAAACAAGGAACACATGTCAGCAAGTTAGCTTGTTTAGGAATACGACATTTGGGAGAAATAAGGTGTGAATGGAACGCAATCTCACGAAGCCCCGGAGTGATGTGGCATGTTGATGTCACTAGGGATGACGTGGACACATGGGATGTGTTAGAACTAGAAGTCACCTCCAGATTGCATCGAAGGTGAGCCCAGTACCCATCAGGTTATATGCCACATTTAATGGATTTAAAGAGGTCAAATGGGGCAGACTCAAGAGAATATTGTTTTAACTCAGAAAATTGGGGCAGTATGCAGAAGCAAATGAGGTCTTGATCAACTTCAACCAATAAGTTGTAGTAAGGGTGAGTAGGAGGAATAAATTGAGGAGAAGATGTAAAAATTTTCTCTGGACATCAGGTCTTCCAACAGCCTAAGGAGGAAAAACTCTGAAAACAAGATCCTCTTGAATTCGAAGTTTCAAGAAACTAAAGAGCGTTAAAATAGAATTGCGATAAAAAATACATCACAACACAACCATAACAATCCATGTGAATCCTTCAATCATGGACACTTCATTATCAGAGGAAAACTAGATGGAAAAGGAAGTTGACTTTCATTAAACAATAAGTCTCATGTCAAATTACATAACCAGATAACCAGAGTGTTTCATTAAAATTTTACAATACAGGAGCCTAGCTCAACCATCAACCATTACAAAATATCAAAAATACATACATATACTCAAAAATTCACCTAGAAGAGGTGTGCTCGAGCTTCTCATCCAATACCATACATTTGTGTCTTGTCAATCAGACTACGCATGCAGTCTCCTATACACATGCCTTCCCCTGTCAGAGGCAAGCTCTACTCTGCCAGTCCTTTATGGATTTCCATTTATGCAGTGAGATGATGTCTCAATTGCCACCTCACTTTCATGAACTATCTGCATCGAGATCAGGACAGTCCACACTCTGAACTTCACCATCTAGAGCTTTTTTGGATGCTTGCAGAGAGGACTTGGAAGGCAGACATGGATGTTGATTATAGGGAGATAACAAGATGATTGGGACTACGTGGGTGCCAAAATATCAAATCATACCCTCGACTTAGTCTAAACGCCATTTGTGGGTTTTTAAGCCCTTTTTCTCACATTTTGACCAAGGTTCCACTTCCTTAGGGAAAACAACCCCCCTTACACTAATATTTTTTAACATTAGGCTCCATGGGTGATAGATTCCTCCCTACAAGGCTCTAAGATCTTCAATAGTTCCAGTCACCTTCTACATTGGGCTATGGAGTCAAGCTCAAAACATCTTGCTCAGGAAATACAGGCTAACAAGAACACTATTCTAAAAATGAAAGAAAAACACATGGGATCCAAAGGAGATTGTTTATGTACATCCTATACTAATTAATTTTTACACAGTGCTAGGTGAAAGCAAACTTCCACCATAGCCACTCAAGAAACTTCCTAGCTGTGAATTTGTTTACTTTGTCAATGATTGATAACAGAGAATGCAACTGTGACAGCAAAATGGTTACATTCTTTAGCTTTCCTCCTAATGATGAGGTTAGGATAAAGATGGGAAACTTCATAACATGAAGGAAATACAACTCCATGTATTCCTTCACGGGCTCATAGGACAAGCGGCAAACTCCAGAAAATTTATAACAGGCAGCCTTCTCTGCTACACAGTTGCTCACACATTGTTGGATTTCTCTAGAAATATCTGGTGGGTGAGAGGCTGATGCAGTTTGACTGACCTCAGACGATGGATTCTCACTTACAAGCTCTGGATAGGAGATAAACTACCCCTTTTGTTGCTCCTTTTCTTCTTTTTCTACTCTGAAAACATCCGCTAGCTGAGAGAAAGAAGTCTCTTCAGGTGTATCCAAGGATGGCTATTTCTCTCTATCATGTTGCTCTTGGTAGGATATTTCTCTTTCATAAGAATATTGGAATCCTATGATTTCTGCTTCTGAATACTCTTTAGGGGTGGGTGAGCGCAGAACTCTTTTATCTCGCAAAGAGAAAAGAGAAATATCTTGATTCTTTTCTTCAACCATTTCTTCTTTTAAATTTAAGACAGCAGGTGTACTAGGGGTGGAAAATAATGCATCCATAGTTATGCCATCATCAGCGCTATCATCAATCATATCTGGAAGGACTTCTTCTTGGGAAATAGAGAAGAAAACTTGTCATCTGTATTTGAAAAATACTCACTTTCATCCTTGCTTTCTCTCTCAATCAGATCTTCACCAGACTCATCACACGAGGAACACTCTATCATCTGCAGAATGTGGAGTGCAAACCTCTTACAACAGTCATCAAAAATAAGATGAGTTGGGTAAATATTCCCATAAGACGAATTAAAATCATCGTGAAAATCCTTCAAAGAATGGATACTAGCAACAGGGAGAGATAGACACCATCCAAGAGCATCTTCTTCTAAAGAAAAATTGAACATCTTGATCTAGACATCCTCATGAAAGAAGCCATGTTCAAGCATGCATACATGAAATTTTAATAAGTGCTCACCGGGATGGTCATGCTTAATTCCTCTAAATCTCGGAAGATAATCATCCCATTCGTTTATAGTCGGCACTGGATGTGGATAACCAGATATGGTTGAGAAATTGAAAGGAGAAAAATTATGATCCAAGATAGCCAAGAGATGTGGCTCCTCCTTTTCTCCTTCATGGCTCTCCCCAGGATCAATTTCACAATCACTATAAATAGGAACCATGGAAAATATTTGATCTTCGTCATCTTCTTTGGGATATCCATCAAAATCTATTTGTTCTTGGTCATTATCCGACATCACTTCTTCATCATAAGCAGGGCTGCCAAGAACATATATTTCCAGGACTGGAATATCCTCTGCATTTTCTTCGTAAGGGCGGTGAGCAAAATCTGCCTTTAATTCCTCTATACTTGTAGAAAGTGATTGTATCAGCTCCATCATCTCCTCCAGGGGATGTCCCTCATCCTCACATATTTCGCAAGAATGAACTGTGTCCTGAACACCATCTCTATAATCCTCACAACAATTATGACAGACTAACTCAGAGGAATAATACTTTTGACAGTGCCCATTGAATGTTGCATGAAATTCCCTTAGGGAGGAAATACTAGCAAGGGGTATGGAATGATACCATTGAAGAGAATCCCCTGCTAATGAGAACATGAACATTTTTAATAATACATCCTCATGATGTATCTCCCACTGATACATGAGTTCATGAAACTCATGGAGATGTTGAGTGGGGTTTTCCTATTTACGCGCTCTAAATATGGGAAAATAATCACCCCATTAGGAAAACCATAAACAACAGAAAAATCAAAAGGAGCAAACCTCTGAGCCAGGATTTTTTCCATTTGAACCAGTGGAGTCACCAATCGATTATTTAATCATGGAGTCGCCAGGTGAAAGATATGCATTAAGAGTGTGTATAGTCTTTGTTCACCATCAAAGACCAGATATGATTGTTGTGTTCTCCCAAGGGCTACCAGGTGTAGCCAGAAGAAGCCACACTGAAACAGTGGAGTTGAGACAATGGAGTCACCTCAGTGTAGTCGCCAGGTGCAAGCGCAATCTTCAAAGGTTCTGATTTCTTATGCACCTTCAGAATCAGAAGTTCGTTGTCATTCTAAACAGGGAAAATCTTCAATTCATCCACGGCAACGATGCCATAAATGTTAGCACTAGAATTCACCTCTGGATTGCATCGAAGGTAATCCTAGTACCCATCAAGTTATATGTCATGGTTAATGTATTTAAAGAGGTCAAATGGGGCAGACTCAAGAGAATATTGTTTTAACTCTGAAAACTGGGGCAGTATGCACAAGAAAATGAGGTCTTTATCAACTTTAGACAGTAAGTTGTAGTAAGGGTGAGTAGGAGGAATAAATTGAGGATAAGATGTAAAGCTCTTCTATGGACATCAGGTCTTCCAACAACTTAAGGAGGAAAAACTCTGAAAACAAGATCCTCTTGAATTCAAAGTTTCAGGAAAATGAAGAACGTTAAAACATAATTGCAATCAAAAATACATCACAACACAGCCATAACAATCCACGTGAATCCTTCAATCATGGAAACTTCAGTATCAGAGGCAAACCATATGGAAAAGGAAGCTAACTTTCATTAAATAAGAAGTCTCATGTCAAATTACGTAACCATATAACCAGAGTGTTTCATTAAAATTTTACAATACGGGAGCCTAGCTAAACCATCAACCATTACAAAATATCAAAAATGCATACATATACTCAAAAATTTTCCCAGCAAAGGCGTGCTCGAGCTTCTCATCCAATGTCATACATCTATGTCTTCTCAGTCAGACTGTTCATGCAGTCTCCTCTATGCATGCCTTCCCCTGTCAGACGCAAGATCTGATCTTCCAGTCCTTTCTAGATTTCCATTTATGCGGTGATATGATGTCTCAACTGCCACCTCACTTTCATGAATTGTCTTCATCGGGATCAGGACGGGCCGCTCTCTGAACTTCACCATCTGGAGCTTTGTTGGACGCTTGGAGGGAGGACTTGGCAGGTAGACATGGATGTTGATGATAGGGATCTGACGAGATGATTGGGACTGCGTGAGCGCCGAAATATCAAATCAGACCCCTGACTTAGGCTAAACTCCACTTGTGGTTTTTTAATCCCCTTTTCTCTATTTTTTACCAAGGTGCCACTTCCTTAGGAAAAACAACCCCCCTTACAATAATATGTGTTAACATGATGTGTGCCACATGTTAGTGAGTTAAGAACCTTGGTAATATGGAAATGCATTCAGGACGTGATATATTTCACTCATCTGATTGGACCATGTGTCAGCTTCGTGTGTCTTGTCAAGTGGCGCTCCTAGTGGTGGCACAAGGTATTTAAGCGTGATGAAGAAGTTAGATGGATCGGACCCGCATTAACTTTGGTCACAATATATCAAGATCGAGGGTTGGGAGGCATTGTGGAGATCCAAGTTGCACGACAGATAATTCTACAAGGTGTTCCCGCAATCCAAACTACAATTTCCCAAAAGGGGTACATATCAGTGTGGGGACAATTGCAGGACAATCAGTGGGTTACTCCAAAACCGTCGACCCATGTCCCCGCAATTTGAAAAGTATAAAGTTTGATTTGATTTTTTCAGTATTTATTAGTTTAAGCACGGAAACCATGGGCCCCAGTGGACGTGTGGTGCCAAATTGTGAAGTCCAGAGACTTGACACTCCGGAAGAAGTGGGCGTGAAGGAATGTGGACCGTATATCTGTCGTTATTCACGCGATCTATAGTTCATTTTTCTATGATGTTGGGACACACGAAAAAAGGGAAACCTTCAAATCCTAGATGTCGAAGTTTGAGAGCTCCAGATAAGCACTCAAATCATAAGTGCTAGGTCACAGTCGTGGTAACATGTGAACCAAGTGTTGAAGAAAAGGGGCTAGCGCCCTAAATTTGTGGCAAAACAGAACTGGGCTTAGAGATTGAAGTTGAGGGGTTCTTGACCGACCAAGACCTACAGAAAATGGAATATGATATTGTTTTGTTGAATCAGATTGGTTTATCCTGAAAAATTATTAAAGTTTGATAGCCTGACAAAACTCAGTTGAATGCACATTGTGTAGAGTTAACGATTGTCAAAACCGAACCGAATTGTTGCATAATGCAGAGAAATGGGGAAGGCACGAGGTAGTTACAGTTCAGAAAATGAAGTTAGAGGAATGGATGTCCATATAGGAGTTGAAGGATCGAACTCCAATGGGCATGGAGAAGAGATAGATAAGGAAGGAAACATGATGAAAGTCATTGAAAGGTTGCAGAAAGATGTCCAGACTCACCGAGCAGATAACAAAAAGCTCATGAAATTCAGGGAACAATAGGGAGAATTCAACATAAGTTTGATACAGAGCCTGGAAAGAATAGAAAATAAATTGGATAAGGAGAGTGACTCCAGTAAACCAGGAAGTCACAGGTCCCCTAATGAGAAGAGAAAATCAAGGAGTGTTGGCAGACACCATCATCACTCCCAAGGGCACTCCAAGAGGAGGTCACACAGTAGTTCAATCCCACCTCTTGCCAAAAATCATAGGAGATCCGGAGTTGATGAACTGAAGGGTGAAGTGAACAAGATTAAACTTCCTACGATTGATGGAGAGCACTAGAAGGAGGAATATGGTGAGGCATGGCTTCTTGGCATGAGGAAATATTTCCAACTACAAAATTACTCCTCTCATGCAAAAGGAAGAATTTCAATGTATCAAATAAAAGGAAAGGCATCCATGTGGTGGGACCAGCTTGTGCAAGTACAACATATCAAAGAGAAGAATGTTACCTGGAGTGAATTCAAGAAACACTTTGAAAAGAAATGCTTAACTAAGAGATACTATGACAAAAAGATGAAAGATTTATTTGAACTCAAATTGGGCAGCATGACTATAGATGAATATAAAAGAAGATTCCTAGAGTTGTTGAAGTATGTCCCTTTCATCAAAGATGAGACTATCAAAATCCAAAGATATTTGAGTGGACTGCCAACTTTCCTTAGTGACAAGATCCAATATGATGATCCTAAAATTATGGAAGAAACCATAAGGAGAGAGAAATTCTTATATGATCAGCATAAAGAGAAGCCTATGTTCTAAAGATCTTGGGAAGACAAGAAGACTTTTAAGAGGGAACAAAGGCAAAAGGGGAACAAGCCACCCTTTTTCAGGAATAATCCTTAAAGAAAACCAGTGTTTATAGAGGCTGGGATGGTTGAAGTAGGTGGACAAAGGCCAAGATATCCACCTATGCAATATTGGGGTTGTAAAGAGGATCACGAGTATAGATATTTCCCTCACATAAGTGACAAAGTGAGAGTTTTCCACAATGTTCAGCAAGAATAAATAGTGGATAACATGGGTAGTAGAATACCAAGGATCTATTGCAGCCCTGGACAACAAGCAAACTGAGTTTCAATCACACATGATTGAAGTTGAAGGTATGATCAATAACCATGTTTTTTACTATTTTAATTGATTCGGGGGCTATCCATAGCTATATAGACCCTAAGGTAGTGGAAATATCTATTTTTCCAAGAAGCAAGCATGGGAAATCTTGTTTGGTACAGCTTACTACAGGAGCCAAGAGGAAAGTTGTTGAGTTGGTTAAACATGTCCAGTGAGCATGAATGGACTGTGTACCAAGGCAGATTTGAACATCTTGTTGTTGGGATCATATGATTTTCTAATTAGTATGGATTGGTTGGATAACCACCATGTCATATTAGACTACCATAACAAGGCATTCACTTGCCTAAATGAGGAAGGAAATTGGAAAACAGTTGAAGGAATTTCAAGGGAATTTATTGTCAGAGAAATATCAGCAATAAAGTTGAAGAAGTGTTTCAGGAAGGGTTGTCAAATATTTGCAGCCCATATGGAGGAATCATATAAGGATAAGGTGCCAAATATGGAGGATCATGAAGTCTTGGAAGATTTTGAAGATGTGTTCAAGGAGGTACTAGGACTACCTCCAAAGAGAGATATTAATTTCTCTATTAATTTGATGCCTGGAGCAGCTCCAGTATTAAAGACTCCTTACAAAACGAGTACACCAGAGCTGAAGGAATTGCAAATGCAGCTTGAATAAATTATGAAGAAGGGGTATATACGCCCAAGTGTGTCACCTTGGGGTGCCCCAATATTGTTTGTGAAGAAGGAATATGGGACATTCAGATTGTGCATCAACTTCAGACAATTGAATAAAGTAACTATAAATAACAAGTATCATCTACCAAGGATTGATGATCTCTTTGATCAATTGAAGGATGCAAAGATATTTTTAAAGATAGATCTCAAGTCAGGATATCATTAGGTAAGGGTTAAAGAGGAATATATCAGCAAGACCTCCTTAACGACAAGGTATGGTTATTATGAGTTCATAGTGGTGCCAATTGGGTTGTCAAATGCACCAGTTGTTTTTATGTGCTTAATGAATGGTGTTTTCCGGGAATATTCAGACAAGTTTGTCATTGTTTTTTTGGATAACATTCTTGTATATTCCAATTCGGAAGAAGAGCATGAGCATCATTTGAGGATGGTGTTTCAATTTCTAAGGGAGCATCGGTTGTATGCCAAATTGAGAAAGTGCTCATTTTATCAAAAAACAATTCACTATTTGGCGCATATCATATTTGAGGATGGGATAGCAGTGGACCCTGAAAAGATAGAAGCCATTAGAGAATGGTCAGTGCCAAAGAATGTGATAGAAGTCAAATCCTTCATGGATATAGTTGGCTATTACAGAAGGTTCATTGCAGGGTTTTCAAGAATATTTCACCCCATCACTTCCTTGCAAAGGAAGGGGAAGAAATTTCAATGGACAGAAGAATGTGAAAGAAGCTTCTAGCAATTGAAGCAATTGATAACCAGTGCTCCAATTTTGAGGATTGCAGATCCAAATGAAGACTTCATTGTATGCATAGATTCATGTAAAGAAGGACTGGTTGGAGTCCTCAGTCAAAATGGGTTTGTTGTATTTTATGAATCAAGGAAGTTGAAAGAGCATGAAAGGCTCTATGCAACTCGTGATTTGGAGATAGCATCCATAGTGCACGCCTTGAAGAAGTGGAGGAACTACTTCATGGGAAATAGGTTTGAGCTAAGGACAGACCATAATGGTCTGAAGTATTTGTTTGATCATCCTACCTTGACTGTTAGGGAGAGTAGATGGTTGGAATTCCTCTATGAGTATGATTTTGATATCAAGCACATCAAAGGAAAGGAGAACAAAGTGGTTGACGCACTCAGTAGGAAAGTGCATGAACGGCATGCTACATCCACTAGCATGTATCAAACAGATCTTAAAGGCAAAATTTTTGAAGTTGCAAATTCAGATTTGCAGTACATGGAAATGGTAACAAAATTGCAGCAAGGTAAAATGCAGTAGAAGGTTGAGGATTATGAATTAGGAATTGATGGAATCCTTCGGTACAGAAAGAGAGTCTATGTACCCAATTCTTCATAATTGAGGAATGTTATTTTAAAATAGATGCATAATGTGCCTTATGCAGAACACCTAAGATATCAGAAAACAGTTCCTGCAGTCAAGAGCCAATATTATTGGTCAGGCATGAAGAAGGAGATTGTTGAATACATAGCTAAATCATTATAATGTCAAAGGGTCAAGGCTGAGCATAGCCACCCAGCTGGATTACTGCAGCCATTACCCATTCCTGACTGGAAGTGGGAAGTGGTGACAATGGATTTCATCACGGGATTACCCAGAACAAACAAGCAACGTGATTCCATCATGGTGGTGGTGGATAAGCTTACTAAAGTTGCCCATTTTATTCCAATGAAAACTGCTCACAAGGCATCTAATGTTGTTGATATATTTATGAGGGAAGTAGCATGATTGCTTGGCATACCCAGGACAATTGTGTCTAACAGAGACACAAAATTTACCTCAAAGTTTTGGACGGGGTTATTCAAAGGGTTCAAAACAAATCTGAACTCCATCAAAGCATATCATCCTGAGTCGAATGGGAAAACAGAAAGGGCGAACCAAGTTATAGAAGGTATGCTAAGGATGTATGTGATGGACAAACCATCTAAATGGGAGGATTATATACACTTGCTCGAATTTGCTTACAACAATGGGTATTAAGCATCACTGATGATGAGCCTGTTTTAATCACTTTATGGAAGAAAGTGTAACACACCAATAAGACAAGACAGCCCAGTTGATAGAGCAATAATTGGGCCAGAGTTGTTCAAGGAAATGGAAGAGAAAATGTTGAAGATTAAGTAGAATTTGAAGGCTGCCGAAGACAGGAAGAAAAATTATGCAGATAAGAAAAGAACCCACGGGGAGTTTAAAGTGGGTGATCATGTTTTCTTGAAAGTAAAAGCCAACAAAAGTTCCCTAAAGCTGGGAAATTGTTCCAAGTTGGCAGCCATATATTGTGGACCATTTGAAACCCTATAAAGGATGGGACCAATAGCTCATATGCTTGCATTTCCTGCATCCATGATTTTTGATAATGCATTTCATGTTTCATTTCTCAAGAAGTATATACTTGATCCTAATCATGTGATTGATTGGAATGTTATTCAGGTGGAGCAAGAAGGAGCCTTGCAAGTGCATCTGGTGCGCTTATTGGATCGGAAGAGAAAGCAGCTCCGGAATCGATCCATAGGGATTGTAAAGGTCTAGTGGACCTCGTATGGTCCTAAGGATGCGACATGGGAGCATGAGGATTCTATGCGATAAGAATACCCACATCTTTTTGAAGATTTTGAAAATCTTGTTGATGTTGTGTAAATAAGTTGCACTGAGGACAATGCAAAAATAAGGGGAGGGGATTTTAATATCCCCAAGGACGAGCCACAGTTGTATTTATAAATTGTAACATGTTTTGTAGGCTCGTGAGCCAAGCAATTATAAGCTGATAGGATTATGTGTTTATTAGGCCGGAGAGCCTAGGTGTTAAACGCTAGGAGCATGTTTTGTACATGTAAATATTTGTATTATTAATATAAAAACATCATTGTGTGTAGGCTGGCCATGAAGAAAGAGTATGGGGGAATAAGATCCACTAGGTTGGGTAAGGGAGATGGGGTTGAGAGGGTGGAAATAGGGACTAAGCTTAAGAGCTTAAGTCCAAGAATAATTTATTATTACTCTAAATGTTGATAGAAGGATATGATTATATCATAAGTTCCTTTGGGAAGAGGGAATGACTTCCAAATGCAAAGGAATGTGCTTCATGAGTGACATGTCTCAGCTCATGCACATGCATTTTTAAGTGGTAATTCTAGTTGTTTGGGGGGGGGAATCATGGAGGTTCAAGGACACACAGTAGGCTCTCACGCTCTCACCATTATCGCCATTCTTTGACCAGTCGGACAAATTTATCCTGACAAGTTCACTCATGCACTAGGCAAGCACATTGCAAGCCATTTCTTCCATTGTTTAACCCGTGGCCATCGTGAACCTCTGTAAATTGTGTGCACTGGTATTTTGTTGATTCGTACTCTACCTTACCAAAGTTATGTTGTTGCCTTCACCCCCATCTGATTTTCTTAGGAGATGGATAGAAGAAACAGGTTGTCGGGACTATGGTTTGCAAAGGTGGGTTGTCAGGCCTATAGATTGAAAGGCAGGTTGTCAGGCCTATGAACAACTCTCTTCATGTGAGAGAGTGTGTTGAGGAAGTGAATTCTCCTAGAGGGATTCCAGTAAAATCTATAGATCTCTAAGTGTTCTTGTCCGACCTGTTGTTGAAGCCCCGGAAGGGAGGTGGAGCAGTCGATGAATTGTTTGACAATGAAGGTGTATACTCCTGGGGTGGGACAGACATGTGGGGAATGAGATTCTGTGGGCAGTGGGAATAAGTGGCTCATGAGAGAATCCTTCTTGTTGAACTGTGTAACATTCCTGTTAGCCTTGCCAAGCCTAGGAATCCCTTTCCTAATAGAGTTTAGTCCCAGCTCGGGGGTGACCCACTACTGAGAGTGATGAGCAGTGCAGCCTAAGGCTGGGAGGTTCATGGAAGGTCTGCACGTATTTGGTGGTCTTCACAATCTAAAGATAAGTATCAATTATGTTTTTAATGATGTATGTTGTGCATGTCTGTGATTCTTACAATATTATCATGTGTTTTCATTGCATGTATGATTTACAGTCAATTTCGCATGAGTTAGTATAGTAGTAGTATATTTTATTTCCTTTTATTTAATTAGAAATGAATGTAATATATATGTACTCCAGGATGAGCAATTAAATTGGTATCAGAGCTAAGAGAGACATTATGAGGAGTGACATTTCCCTAGTTGTTTGGTGGCTTGGGACATTACAAATTATAACAATTTGTAATGTCCCGAGCCACCAAATAGCTAGGGAAACGTCACTCCTTGAAATGTCTCTCTTAACTCTGATACTAATTTAGTTGTTCAACCTGGAGAACATATATATTACATGCATTTCTAATGAAAAAAAAGGCAATAAAATATACTACTACTATACTAACTCATGCGAAATTGACCATAAATCATACATGCAACAAAAACACATGATAACATTGTAAGAATCACAGACATTCACAACAGACATCATTAAATACGGAATGGATACTTATATTTGTATTTTGAATACCACCAACTGGGAGTAGACCTTCCACCAACCTCCCAGCCTTAGGCCACACTGCTCATCACTCTCAGCAGTGGGTCACCCCCGAGCTAGGACTAAACTCAATAGGGAAATGGATTCCTAGGCTTGGAAAGGATAAAAGGAATGTCACACAGTTCAACAAGAAGGATTCTCTCAAGATCCACTTACTCCCACTGCTCACAGACTCTCATTCCCCACATGCATGTTCCACCCCATGAGTATACACCTTCACTGTCACACAGTTCATCAGTTGCTCCACCTCCCTTCTGGGGCTTCAACAACAGGTCTGACAAGAACTCTTAGAACTTTGTAGCTATTACTGGACTTCCTCCAGGAGAATTCACTTCCTCAGCACACTCTCTCACCTAGAGAGATTTTCTCACAAGCCTGACAACTTGCCTCTTCAATCTATGGGCCTGACAACCCGCCTTTGCAAACCACGGGCCTAACAACCTGTTTCTTCTATCCATCTCCTAAGACAAATGGGTAGGGGTGAATACAAAAATAGGAATCTCGTAAGGCATAGTAGGGCTCAGCAAAATACCATTGTGCACAAGTTACAGAGGTTCACGATGGCCACAGGTTCAACAATGGATGTCTTTGTGCTTGCCCAGTGCATGAGTGAACTTGTCAGGATCAAGGTGGCTGACTGGTCAAAAAATGGTGAGAATGGTGAGAGCGTGAGATCCCACTGTGTGTCTCTAAACCTTCGTGAGTCCCCCC
>ML784994.1:217454-244750 GCA_009831015.1 Picea engelmannii
GCTTGAGATGACACATTTTTCTCATTAAGCATGTTCCTTTCCATTTGGAAGTCATTCCCTCTTCCCAAAGGAACTTAGGATAATATCATATCCTTCTATCAACATTTAGAATAATAATAAATTATTCTTGGACTTAATATCTTAAGCTTAGTCCCTATTTCCAGCCTCTCATCCCCCTCTCCCTTACCCAACCTAGTGGATCTTAGTCCCCCATACTCTTTCTTTGTGGTCGGTCTACACGCAGCGATGTTTTTATATTAATAATATGAATATTTACATGTACAAAATAGGATCTTGGCCTTTAACACCTAGGATCTCCGGCCTAATAAACACATAAGCCTATCATCTTATAATTGCTTGGCTCAGCATCCTACAAAACATGTTACAATTCATAAATGCAATTGGGGCTCGTCCTTGGGGATATTACAATCCCCTCCCCTTGTTTTTTCAATGTCCTCGGTGCAACTTATTTACATAGCATCAACAAGATTTTCAAAATATTCAAAAATATGTAGGTATTTTGCCCGCATAGCATCCTCAAGATCCCATGTCACATCCTCAAGACTGTACCAGTTCCACTGGACCTTTGCAATCCCTATGGCTCGATTCTAGAGTTTCTTTCTCTTTCTGTCCAATATGCGCACCGAATGCACTTGCAAGGTGCCTTCTTGCTCCACCTGAATCACATGATTAGGATCAGGTATATACTTCTTCAGAAATGAAACATGAAATACATTATGAACAGTCATGGAAGCAGGAAATGAAAGAATGTAAGAAACTGGTCCAATCCTTTCTAAGATTTCAAATGGTCCACAATATCTGGCTGCCAACTTGGAAATGTTTCCCAGCTTTAGGGAAATTTTGTTGGCTTTTACTTTCAAGAAAACATGATCACCCACTTTAAACTCCCTGTAGGTTTTGTTCTTATCTTATCATCATAACTTCTATGTATGTCTTGGGAAGCCTTCAAATTATGCTTAATTTTCAGTATTTTATATTCCATTTCCTTGAGCAACTCTGGCCCAATTATTGTTGTATCAGCTAGGTTTTCCCAGTTTATTGGTGTGTTGCACTTTCTGCCATAAAGTGTTTCAAATGGGCTCATCTTCAGTGATGCTTGATACCCATTGTTGTAAGAAAATTCTACCAAGTGTAGATAATCCTCCCATTCAGATGGTTTTTCCATCACATACATCCTTAGCATGTATTCTATCACTTGGTTCACCCTTTCTGTTTTCCCATCCAACTGGGGATGATATGTTGTGCTGAAGTTCAAATTTGTTCTTAACCCTTTGAATAACCCCTTCCATAAATTTGAGGTAAATTTCAGGTATTTGTCAGACACAATTGTCTTGGGTATGCCATGCAATCGTGCTACTTCCCTCATATAGATATCAGAAACAACACCTTCCTTGTGAGTAGTTTTTAATGGAATAAAATGTGCAGCTTTAGTAAGCTTATCCACCACCACCATGATGGAATCATGTTGCTTGCTTGTTATGGGTAATCCTGTGATGAAATTCATTGTCACCACTTCCCACTTCTAGTCAGGAATGGGTAATGGTTGTAGTAATCCAGTTGGGTGTCTATGCTCAACCTTGACCCTTTGACATTATAATGATTTAGCTATGTATTCAACAATATCCTTCTTCATGCCTAGCCAATAATATTGTCTCTTGACTGCTGGAATTGTTTTTTTATATCCTGGGTGTCCTACATAAGTCACATTATTCATCTATTTTAAAATCACACTCCTCAATTCTGAAGAATTGGGTACATAGACTCTCTTTTTGTACCGAAGGATTCCATCAATTCATAATTCAGAATCCTCAACCTTCTGTTGCATTTTACCTTGTTGCAATTTTGTTACCAATTCCATGTACTACAAATCTGAATTTGCAACTTCAGAAATTCTACCTTTAAGATCCGTCGGATACATGCTAGTGGATGTAGCATGTAGTTCATGCACTCTCATGTTGAGTGCGAAAACCACTTTGTTCTACTTTCCTTTGATGTGCTTGATATCAAATTCATACTCAGAGAGGAATTCCAACCATCTACTCTCCCTAACATTCAAGGTAAGTTGATCAAACAAACCATTATGGTCTGTCCTTAGCTCAAACCTCTTTCCCATGAGGTAGTTCCTCCACTTCTTCAAGGCTTGTAGTATGGATGCCATCTCCAAATCACGAGTGGCATAGAGCCTTTCATGCTCTTTCAACTTCCTTGATTCATAACATACAACAAACCCATTTTGACTGAGGACTCCACCCAGTCCTTCTTTACATGCATCTATACATACAATGAAGTCTTCATTTGGATATGAAATCCTCAGAATTGGAGCATTGGTTATGAATTGCTTCAATTGCTAGAAGATTCTTTCACATTCTTCTGTCCATTGAAATTTCTTCCCCTTCCTTTACAAGGAAGTGATGGGGTGAGATATTCTTGAAAACCCTACAATGAACCTTCTATAATAGCCAGCTAGATCCATGAAGTATTTGACTTCTATCACATTCTTTGGCGCCAAATAGTGAATTTTGTATTGATAAAATGAGCATTTTCTCAATTTGGCATACAACTGATGCTCCCTTAGAAATTGCAGCACCATCCTCAAATGATGTTCATGCTCTTCTTCTGAATTGGAATATACAAGAATGTCATCCAGAAAAACAATGACAAACTTGTCTAAATATTCCTGGAAAACACCATTCATTAAGCACATAAAATCAGCTGGTGCATTTGACAACCCAAATGGCACCATTGTGAACTCATAATGACCATACCTTGTCCTGAAGGCGGTCTTGCTAATATCTTCATCTTTAATCCTATGCGTTATCACTCCAAGAAACTCTTTGAGGTTGTAAGACAAAGATGCTTGGTAACTTAAAGTAAACTTGTTTTTGTGTATTTGTATGTGTGGATCAATGGGATAACTCAACTACAATATAGTATCTAGACAGTCAAAATGAATAATCAAATAAACCAATGCCCTCAAGGATCAATAATCAGATAATAGCTTTAAGTGGGTGAAGAAGACAGTGCTTATAAAATATATACACAATGATGGGTTTAATAAACAATGTAAGAAACTATTAATCAAGTTATGAACTGACTAATGAGATGACAGTCATTTTGCAGTTAAAACAACTTGAATAAGAGTGGAGAAGAAGGGTGGAAATTTGACATTAATAGAGAGAGAAACTTGTGATTTGTATTATCATATGAAAATTTTGTTACAAAGGTATAGTTCCTGTATCCAAAATCAACCCCTACTTCATCTGAAGTTCTTGGTTTTATAGCCTTCACAAAATAATTGAGATCTTATAAAGGAGGATCAAATTTACTTAAAATAGACAGTCAAAATTGACACAAGAAAATAGGAAGAGATCGTAAAAACTAGGTCAATTTATAATCTTTGATGATCTTCACATCCTTCATAAATTTTGCAAGTGTAGAAAGCCTTCCAAGGCTGTTGAATATCCATAGAAGATAAGATAAGTCGAATTTTCTACTTTTAGCAAAAAACTGTTTCTGTGCCCAGAAAATAGGTAGCTAATTTCACTTTTCCACCTTCCTAAACACCTCAAACATCATAACAGAACCTTAAATATGATGTGTTTAATTATTTTCCATCTTTTGAAACCCTCCTCCAGTCATTTGATTGAGAAAAACTTGGATCTGGGCAAAAATACGACCTCTCTGCCCTGTTTGCGGTTTCACCAGCTCTTCCACCTTGAAATTTGCTAGTTAGCTGGTGAAAGCTCTTCTTTTCAATGGATAACTATTTGTAGATGTGCTCCTGTGCTAGTGAAAGCTATTCTTTGGCCAAAAAATAAAACCTTTCGTGATTGAATCAAATTCATTGTTTGCATCAACGATGCTACAACACATACAATCGTTGGGAAATTTATGTTCTTGATTTGGCCTAGCGATTATGGATAGTAATGATATTTCCTTGTAGCCCCTTCTCGCAGATGGCCTGGTGCTTGTTATTTGATTTATATCTTGTACTTGAGACATTTCTACTCTCTCCGATCAGTCTAACCAAATTATTTCAACAAGACTACCCGAAAGATGGCCTGGAATGCTACCATCCAAAGGAGGAACATGTACAAGAGGATTTGTAGGATCACAGAAAGATTTTATGCATCTTGCATACTCAGAGAGCTATATTAGATGTAGATCTGACCTTAGGTGGTGAAAGTCCTCTCGTGTAACTACAGCTTCTAGCATGTTATCCATGCAAGACAACTGGTTTTCAATAGCCACATTTTCCAAAACATGCCTGAAATCGAGATTTCCATTCCACTCTTTACTCTTTCTGTATTTGACCAATCTCCTCTTCTGCCTATAGCCTTTTAACATTGTACAATTCAGTGCTCAACCCTGAAACAATCTGCAACCCCAGTTTCTTGTGCTCATCTTCTTTTTATACCTGATCCATACCCCCTATCCCTCTTAAGGGTTGTGCGGCCTCCTGGTCAGGATCTTCTGATTCCGAAGCCAAAATGGATCTTCTAGTTCCAAACTGGAATCCTTCGAATGAACACACAGGTCCCCCACAAATGCTTAGTTGGCTTTTCCAAGCGCCAAGTGTGAGCTCCCACAGCACACGACCAAGAGTTGTGACCTTGTGCTAAGTCAAAAAGGGCGCTTGTCGTGGACCGGAACTTCACAAGTCAAGCATCTTGTCACTTTGTCCTTTGAATCCCTGGTCGTCGAAATGTCGAAATATCATGGACCGAGACTCCACAAGTCAAGCATCCCGTCTGTTCATCCTTCAAACCCCCGGTTGTCGAAATGTCAAAATGTCGTGGGCCGGGACTTCACAAGTCAAGCGTTCCATCCCTTTGTCCTTCGAACCCCCGGTTGTCGAAATGTCCTAGCACCTATTCCTTCGGGGTTTTGCGTTTTACGAAATCTGGGTGCAAGGGATATCTTTGCTCCTTGCAATCACGGTTGTCTAAATGAAAAAATGTCCCAGCGCCTATTCTTTCGGGTTTTTTCATTTCACAAAATCTAGGTGCAAGGGATATCTCTGCTCCTTGGAATCCACGGTTGCCGAAATGTCGAAAAGTCAAAATGTCGAAGTGCCTTGGTGTTCTATCAACGGCTCATAATAATCCCTAAGATCTACGGTCCACGTTCGACCTCGCTATTTCTCTATTTCATGATTTGGGGTTTTGGGAGATAAGGACCTCTGTCCTTCCAACTCGCGATACTCGAAATTTTGAAATGGACCAATGGTCCAGAGCTGCCTATGATCGATGGTTCACATCGAATCATGATTTCATGATTTTGCGATTTGAGGTTTTGAGAGACAAGGATCTTTGTCCTTCAAACTCACGGTACCCGAAATCGTGAAATGGACCAACGATCCAGATCTATTTGAGATCGATGGTCACTATTCCTCCTAAGCTTTGGACGTCAAAAATCCCTCACCGCTAACCTCCTCGCAGCTCCACCTTATCCAATGGCTCGCAGGGTTTCGGTGTTTCTCCTCAAGAACTCTCCACCATTCGTTCAGATCTTCGAGGTCTCCCCTCCCAAATCTACGCAGCATTAAAGCCTGCGCTTCTCCCTCAAATCGAACGGTTTGTAGGATCTTCCACCGTGATCCAACGCTCAACAGTGTTCTTCCTCCTGAGCTTTTACTTACTTCAAACTTAGAATATTTTCTAAGTCTTCGAAGACTCGGTCTTCGTTCCTTCCAGGGAATGAGTTCCTGGATCTCAATAACACTTTCCGAAGCGTTATCCCTCCTAAGCTTTGTCTGGTTCAGACTTCGATTTCCCGCGCACTCCTTTCGTTTGAGGGATTTCGATAAATCAGATCCATGATATTTCTCACAGAGAAATTCCTCCTGGTCTCCTTGCGTTCCTCTCTAACTCAATGCACACCTTGTAGAGCTTCCAATGAAGAGAAACAATTGAAACTGGAAAAACTCACAGTTCCATCCACTTGTTCATGTAAACAAAAATGACAAGAAAATGCACACAGTCCACACACCATACATTTGGATCAATTTTCCATTATGTTATATTCACAAGTTCCCAATGGCTACAGAATACATTCAAAATTACAGTAACTCAAAACACTAAGATCTCTTGCTAACTCGTAGTTCTCTCTTACAGCTAATTTCTCTATGTATTGCAGCGCCCTCTAACTGGGTGTACCAACTTCTACATAACTCAAAAATGTTTCTAGGGTTTCCCCTGGCTACTTGCCTACTCTAAAATTCATCCTACACTATCTTAGTTCAGTCACATTCCAGAGACAAAGTGGAAACTCCTGCTCTGTTTACGATTTCGAAACTTGCCTCAAAGGGTAAAATTCGGCATTGGTTCAAGCATGCCTCCAAAGGTAAATTCCGGCACTGAGTGAAGGTAGATTTTGAAGTCGGCTGCAACTGTCAACGTTGAATTTCTGGAAGAACTCTCATGTGTTGAGTGGTCCTGCCTCTACGCGCTTGCCAATGATGTTCTTTCATCATACTCCCCTTGACAAAAATTCATGGACTCCTGTCCATGAGCTCCTCTAATGACTTTCCCTGCTTCTGGATAGCAGCTTCATTTTGCCAACTGGCATCTTCTATTGGGAATCCCTTCCATTTGACTAGATACTCAAAATAAGTCTTCCTCCTAGTCTTCTTGCCAATCCTCTGATATAGAATCTTCTCCATCTGTAGCTTCTCTACCACAGGCATCTGCTTCTCCCACTAAATCTTTCCTTTATCTTCTGATCCTTCTGTGTCGTCTTTCCTATAAGGGTACAAGTTTGAGACATTGAATATGGGTGAAATTCTCACACCATCTGGCAGCTCGATCTCATAGGCATTTGCATAAAACTTCATCAAGATCTTACAAGGTCCTATCTTCTTCATCTTCAATTTGTTATGTGTTCCCCTATGGAACCTTTCCTTCCTGATATGTGCTAAAACTTGATCTCCCACTTCAAATTGAAGTTCCCTGCAATGTTGATCAACTTTGTGCTTGTATTTTTGGTTAGAACTATGTAATTGTTCTTTGATCCAACTATGGAGTCTTTGCATTTCAGCAGCAAAATCCTCTGCTCCAGCGCTTCTGATATCTCCCTGTTCCAAGTCTCTCATGTCAAACACTCCCCTGGGTTGCATTCCATAGAGTATTTGGAATGGACTCCTTCCAGTTTTTTTGTTTGGTGACTCATTGTATGAAAATTCTGCTTGTGGCAGAATCTGATCCCACTGGTTATGATGTTCAGTAACTAGACTCCTTAATAAATTCCCCAAACTTATATTTACCACTTCAGTCTGCCCATCTTCTTGAGGGTGATAAGTTGAGTTGAAGGAAAAATTTTCCCCCATCTTTTTCCACAACGTCCTCCAAAAGTGACCAACAAATTTTGTGTCTCTGTCTGAGACAATGCTCCTGGGTAGACCGTGAAGTCTCACAACTTCTCTGAAAAACCGATTTGCAACATGTGTTGCATCACTGGTCTTATGGCATGGGATGAAATGTGCCATCTTGGCAATCCCAACACGAAATCCATGCTTATTTCATCCCAAGGCCTCTCTGGAATTGGCAATGGTTGATACAATCCAGTGTTTTGTCTTTTCCCCTTTGCATGTTGGTAGATCCTATATATGTTCACAAATTTTATCACCTATGTTCTCATACCTGGCCAATAGTATGAACTTCTCAACTGTGCAAACGTTTTATCATGGCCGAAATGTCCATCCAATCCTCCACTATGCTTTTTCTTTAGAATATTATCCCTTATTGATCATTTTGGTATGCACAACTGATGTCCCCTGAACAACAGTCGTTTCTGAATCATGTATTATGTCCATTGACTTCTATCTCTCAACACGGGATTAGCACATGCCTCATATGCCTCCTTGAAATCTATATCATCATGATACATTTCCTTAAGGTGTTCAAACCCCAAGGTCTTCACCTGCAATTCATGCATGATCAAACATCTCCTGCTTAACGCATCAACAACCTTGTTAGCATTCCCAGCAATATGTTTTATGACAAAAGTAAAATTTTGCATAAATTCAACCCATTTTTCATGCCTCTGATTCAGCTTTTCCTGTTTGGTTATGAATTGCAAAGCTTGGTTATTGCTATACAAGACAAACTCTTGCGGGACTAGATAATGCCTCCATTTCTTCAAAGCTTGAATTATGGCATAAAACTACTTGTCATATGTGGAGTATTTCTTCTTAGTCTCATTCAGCTTCTCGCTGAAATAGGCATTAGGTCGATTGTCCTGACTCAGAACTGCTCCTATTGCAACTCCACTTGCATCACATCTTACCTGAAATGTCTTCCCAAAATTCAGCAAGACCAAAATTGGTCGTTTTGTTATCTTCTCCTTTAGTATATTGAAGCTCCTTTCAGCCTCCTCTATGCATTTAAAATATTTGTGCCTCTTCTTCACTGTATCCATTATGGGTGCACAAATCCCACTGAAATCTGTAATGAAATTTCTATAAAAAATTGCTAAACCATGCAGGCTCCTTACCTCGAGCATGCTCCTTGGTGACATCCACTCCCTGATCACTTTCACCTTCTCTGGATCCATCTTCAATTCATTTGAAGAGATCACGAATCCAAAATAAATGAGTTGTGTCTTCATAAAAGAGGACTTCTTCAAATTGATCAGCAGATTCTCCTGCTGTAGCCTCCTCATTACTAGTGTTAGGTGCCTCAAATGCTCCTCTTTAGTCCTACTAAAGATCAGTATATCGTCCAGATATACAACCACGAACTTGCCAATGAAATCTTTCAAAATTTCATTCATCAACCTCATAAAAGTACTCGGGGCATAGACCTTCATTTGTCTTAAAGCTTGTTTTCCATTCATCACCTTCTCTCATTCTAATCTGGTGATATCCACTTTTCAGATCTATCTTAGAAAAGAAATTTTCTCCACTTAAGCAATCCATTAAATCATCCATTCTTGGTAAAGGAAATCTATACCTAATGGTGATCTTGTTGATGGCTCTCGAGTCTATGCACATTCTCTATCCTCCATCTTTCTTTGGGCTTAATGTAGTTGGTACTGTGCATGGGCTCAAACTTTCTCTGACCAAACCCTTATCCATCAATTCTTGGACTTGGTTCTTCACCTCCTCATTTTCTCGAGGTGCTAATCTGTACGATGCCTTGTTCGGCGGGCTTGCTCTTAGTATCAATTTGATATGATGATTGATACTCCTAATGGGTGGCAATGAGTTTTGCATCTCATCCACCACTATATCAGCAAAATTATACAGCAGCTCCTGAACTTCTTCAGGCAAATCATCCCTTGATATACTCGTAAGGATGACTCTGCGCTTCCTCACCACAGTGAATTGCATCTCCTATTCTTCCTTGACTTCTTTCAGGAGTTCCTTCCTACTCATGAGAAGTATGCTTGTGTTGGCTTCCTCTTTCGCTCTCTTCTCCTCCATTGGCAGCAACATATGCGTCCTACCATTCTTTTCTAATGTATATGTGTTTTTCCTCCCATCATGAATGACATTTCTATCAAACTGCCATGGTCTTCCCAACAAAATGTGGCAAACGTCCATGGGAATTACATCACATAGGATTTCATCTTTATATCCTCCTATTTTAATTTCAACCAGGTATTGTTTAGCGATCCTTACCTGGTGTCCTTTTTGCAGCCATGAGACTTTGTATGGCCTTGGATGTGCAGTTGTATTCAGGTCCAATTTCTCCACCATCTTTGTGGATACTAGGTTGTCAGTACTCCCACTTTCAATGATCACCTTGCATACTTTATCCTTAGTCTTGCAAGTTGTCCTGAAGAGATTGTTTCTCTGTACTGGATTTTCAATTTCTGCCTCTAGTTTTAAGAGAACTTTTCTCAACATCAATGATGCTCCATCCTCTGCTCCTTCTACTTCAACATATCTTCATCGTGCTTCTGAAATGTGAGCTTATCCTCCTTCCTTCATCTTCTCGGGACATTCCCAAGACATGTGCCCTATCTTTCCATAGTTATATCACCTTACTCCTCCTCTGCCTCTTCCTCCAGAAGAGTTTCTTCCACCATTATGTCTTCCTCGTGAACTTCCTCCTCATTCTGAGTGATTGTGTGGTTTCTCAGCCTCGTCCTTAGACTGATGTTCTCTGTCACAGTTAAATCCCTTGCTTTTTCTTGGGACCAAGCCTTTACCTCTTCCTCGCTGGTTTTGTTTTCCGGTTAGCTTCTCCTCTGCCTCCAACGCAAACTGATAAGCATCTTCCACATTCTTCACTGACATCATGCTAAGCTCATCCTGGATTTCATATCTCAATCCATTTATATATATGGCGACTCTTTATTCATCTCTCTCCCTTTGTCTAGTTCTGATGCTCAGCCGGTAGAACTCCTCAGTGTACTCCTTGACTGTCATCACTTTCTGTCTCAGGTTCTGTAGCTTCCTAAACAGATTGATCTGGTAGTCTTTGGGTATGAACTTAGCCTTCAGTTTGGCTACCATCCTATCCCAACTTTTTATCCTTTGTTTGCCTTTACTTCTCCTCTCAGCCTGCAGTTCGTCCCACCACAGTGTTGCATGCTCTTTTAGCCGGGTGACTGCCTGCTTCACCTTCTTCTCCTCATCAACATCTTCATAGTCAAAGTGTTTTTCCATGGACCTTATCCAGTCCAACAGTTATTCAGCATCTAAATTTCCCTCATACATGGGGACCTCTATCTTAGCTCTGCCTCCCAATCTGGAAACTGCTCTCAACAAACGTTCTTCTGCAGCATCCTCTCCTGCAGCTTCTTCAACCTCAACCTCTTCACTTTATGCATCACTGACATCCCCAACGTCAGGTGCTCTTCTCTGTGCCACTTCCATTGTTTCCAATCAGGCGTGAAGCTCTCGCATCTCCCTCGATCAGCATGGTTGGCTAAAGGCGGCTCTCGTATTCTTGGTGGCATTATGTCGACTATCTTTCACACACACAGTACAGCTCTGAGTTATTTGTCTCCTTCTTTTCCTCCTTCGCCTGAAGTCTATAGATGAAAAACTTATTCTCTGATACCACCTGATGCAGACCCCCTATCCCTCTTAAGGGATGCATGACCTCTCGATCAAGATATTTTGATTCCGAAGCCAAAATGGTTCTTCTGGTTCCAAACTGGAATCCTTCGAACGAACACACAGGTCCCCAAAAAATGCTCAGTTGTCTTTTCCAAGTTCCAAGCGTGAGCTCCCACAGCACACGACCAAGAGCCGTGACATTACGCTAAGCCAAAAAGGGTGCTTGTCGTGCACCGAAACTTCAAAAGTCAAGTGTCTCGTCCCTTTGTTCTTCGAATCCCCGGTCGCTAAAATGCCGAAATATCATGGACCAAGACTCCACAAGTCAATCGTCTCGTCCCTTCGTCCTTCGAACCCCCGGTTGCCGAAATGTCAAAATATCATGGGTCGGGACTTCACAATTCAAGCATCCCGTCCCTTCATCCTTTGAACACTCGGTTGCCGAAATGTCGAAATGTCCCAGCACTTATTCCTTCAGGTTTTCACATTTCATGAAATCTGGGTGCAAGGGATATCTCTTCTCCTTGGAATCCACGGTTGCCAAAATGTCAAAATGTCCCAGCGCCTATTTTTTCGGGTTTTCGTGTTTCGCAAAATCTGGGTGCAAGGGATATCTCTGCTCCTTGGAATCCCCGATTGTCGAAATGCCAAAATGTTGAAATGTCAAAACGTCGAAGTGCCTTGGCATTCGATCAACGGCTCACAATAATCCCTAGGATCTACGGTCCACGTCTGACCTCACTATTTCGATATTTCACAGTTCAGGGTTTTGGGAGACAAGGACCTTTATCCTTCCAACTTGCGATACCTGAAATCACGAAATGGACCAATGGTCCAGAGCTGCCTGTGATCGATGGTTCATGTCGAATTGGGATTTCGCGATTTTTTGATTCGGGGTTTTGAGAGACAAGGATCTCTATCATTCCAACTCGCGGTACCCAAGATCGCGAAATGGACCAATGGTCTAGATCTATTTGAGATTGATGGTCACTATTCCTCCTGAGCTTTGGACGTCAAAAATACTTCGTCGCTAACCTCCTCGCAGCTCCGCCTTATCCAACAGTTGGCGATGTTTCAGTGTTTCTCCTCAAAGACTCTCCATCATCCATTCAGATCTTCGGGGTCTCTCATCCCGGATCTACGCAGCGTTAAGGCCTGTGCTTATCCCTCAAATCGGACGATCTGCGGGATCTTCCACCATGATCCAACGCTCGACGGTGTTCTTCCTCCTGAGATTTTAATCACTTCAGACTTAGAAGATTTTCTAATTCTTCGAAGACTTGGTCTTTGTTCCTTCCAGGGAATGAGTTCTTGGATCTCGATAACACTTTTCGAAGCGTTATCCCTCCTGAGATTTGTCTAGTGCAGACTTCAATTTCCCATGCACTCCTTGCGTTTGAGGGATTTTGATAACTCAGATCCACGGTATTTCTTGCATAGAAATTCCTCCTGATATCCTTACATTCCTCTCTGTCTCGATGCACACCTTGTAGAGCTTCCAATGAAGATAAACAATTGAAACTGGAAAAACTCACAGTTCCATCCACTTGTTCATGTAAACAGAAATGACAGGAAAATGCACATAGTCAACACACCATACATTTGGATCAATTTTCCATTATATTATATTCACAAGTGCCCAATGGCTACAGAATACATTCAAAATTATAGTAACTCAAAACACTGAGATCTCCTGCTAACTTGCAGTTCTCTCTTACAACTAATTTCTCTCTGTATTGCAACCCCCTCTAACTAGGTGTACCAACTTCTACATAACTCAAAAATGTTTCTAGGGTTTCCCCTGGCTACTTGCCTACTCTAAAATTCATCCTACGTTATCTTAGTTCATTCGCATTCCAGAACTGAAGTGGAAACTCCTGCTATGTTTACGATTTCAAAACTTGCCTCAAAGGGTAAAATTCGGCACTGGTTCAAGCGTGCCTCCAAAGGTAAATTTTGGCACTAAGTGAAGGCAGATTTTGAAGTCAGATGCAACTGTCAATGTTGAATTTCTGGAATAACTCTCACGTTCCGAGTGGTCCTGCCTCTGTGTGCTTGCCAATGATTCTCTTGCATCAACACCTGTGATCATTTAGAGCTTCGACAACACAAGCCTGAATGTGTGCATCCGGGCACTTCAAGCAAGATTCTCAAGAACATGAGCTACAACACTTTCATCCTCTTGCGATCAATTCTTAAAGCGAATGTTCCTCATGACTATATAGTTTTATCCCAATTATCAAGCTTCCTCATTTTCCATGCCAGTCTGAACAGAATACCTCCTCTAAACTGCTACCATATGCACCCTCCTCTGCAATTCCTCCAATTTCTCCTATTAGAACAATACCTTTAGTCTGAGGATCTTCCACGAAGTGCTTCAAGCGATCAACAAAATTTGTCCCATTGAAAGGATCACCCCCAATTCCTACGCATTTTGATTGCCCAAGGCCCACAATAATTGTTTTAAAGACCGCTATATGTAAGAGTGACAGATCTGGATACAATCCCAACATGACTAGGCTTGTGGATATAGCCAGGCATGATACCAATTTAGCACTCACTAAGATTTAATAATTCCAGGATAGTTTAGTCTCATAAGTTTGAGTCTTATATTGTTTGTTTAAAGTTGCTTTTACACGTACCATATCATGTTGGGAAATGCCCTCAGTAATACAGACAACCAAGTCCAGCTCAACATCCATTGCTTCCTAAATAGTTGAAATAGTTGCAACAGCAAATGGTGGTGGAACACAGATGACTGAGGCATTTTCCTTGGTTTCAGTATTTGCTTCTGCAACTGTATAAAAAATGGGAAGGCCCAAGTGTTCTATTCTCCCTTTTTTTTTGGTGTAACCTTMTGATCATTTTAGTGTCATATTTGATGGCTTGTTCTGTGTGAAATGTATCATTTTTCCAGTGATACCTGTAATCTCAAGAACATGTCAGYTGTCTGTGTTTTGTGCTTTGATACCTATAATCTCGGGCACCTTTCAGTTGTCTGTGTTTTGTTCTTTCTTTTTTATATTTTATTAATAGCCAAATCTCACATGTGTCAGGAATTAACATTATCAAATGTTAATATTTTTCAATGCTTTCATATGGTATCTGATGAGATATGTTGAAATCAAGTAGGTTTGGCGCTTGCACTGGACTTGTGGATCAACTTGTGTTTGTGGACTTTGGTATATTCACTAACTTGGTTGATAAACTTGACTTGGGATAAATTTAGGACACTTAAAACACACACCATTTTTTTGGTTGAAATAACAAAATAAAAATATATTTTTCTATTTGCAAATCTAAAGAGGCATAAAACTATGGTTTTAGGCTCTAATAACAGGGCTTTTGGAATGCAGGTAAGAAGGCAGAGTCATAGGAGTTTCTGGGAAAAAGAAAACAATGGGATCTTGTCAAAACTTAATGGAAACTTTGGAAATCGTGCCACTGGCTAAAGACTAGCAAAATGGCAAATCTAGCCTAAATTGGATGAAGGTGCTAAAATTTACCAGTACATTTTGAGAGCTAACACTATGTTAAAAAATTGATCGTTACCCTACATTACAAATTAGTATCAGAGCTAGGTTTGAAAAAATTGGAGTTAACTAAGTTACCTGGAGTTATAGAATTCAAAATAAAGTTGATACAGATCATGTAAAGAATAGAAAATAAATTGGATAAGGAGAGTGACTCTAGTAAACCAGGAAGTCACGGGTCCCCTGATGAGAAGAGAAAATCAAGGAGTGTTGGAAGACACCATAATCACTCCCAAGGGCACTCCAAGAGGAGGGCACACAGTAGTTCAATCCCATCTCCTACTAGAAAGCATAGGAGATCTAGAGTGGGTGAACTGAAGGGTGAAATGAACAAGATCAAACCTTCTACGATTGATGGAGAGCACTAGAAGGAGGAATATGTTGATACATGGCTTCTAGGCATGAGGAAATATTTCCAACTACAAAATTACTCCTCTCATGCAGAAGGAAGAATTGCAAGGTATCAATTGAAAGGAAAGGATTTCATGTGGTGGGACCAGCTTGTGCAAGTACAACATATCAAAGAGAAGAATATTACCTGGAGTGAATTCAAGAAACACTTTCAAAATAAATACTTAACTAAGAGATATTATGAAAGAAAGATGAAAGATTTATTTGAACTCAAATTGGGCAGCATGACTATAGATGATTATAAAAGAAGATTCCTAGAATTGTTGAAGTATGTCCCTTTCATCAAAGATGAGACTATCAAAATCCAAAGATATTTGAGTGGACTGCCAACTTTCCTTAGTGACAAGATCCAATATGATGATCCTAAAACTATGAAAGAAACGATAAGGAGAGAGAAATGTGTATATTGTCGGCATAAAGGAAAGCCTACATTCCAAAGATATTGGGAAGACAAGAAGAATTTTAAGAGGGAACAGAGGTAGAAGGGGAATAAGCCACCCTTTTTCAGGAATAATCCTTAAAGACAACCAGTGTTTAGAGAGCCCAGGATGGCTGAAGTAGGTAGACAAATTCCAAGACAGCCACCTATGCAATGTTGGGGTTGTAAAGAGGATCACAAGTATAGAGATTTCCCTCACATAAGTGATAAAGTGAGAGTTTTCCACAATTTCCAACAAGCAGAAACAGTGGACGATATAAGCAGTAGAATACCAGGGATCTATGCAGCCCTGGACAAAAAGCAAATTGAGTTTCAATCACACAGGATTGAAGTTGAAGGTATGATCAATAACCATGATTTTACTATTTTAATTGATTCAGGGGCTAGTAATAGCTATATATACCCTAAGCTAGTGGAAATATTTCTTTTTCCAAGAAGAAAGAATGGGAAATCTTGGTTGGTACAGCTGGCTACAGGAGCCAAGAGGAAAGTTGTTGAGTTGGTTATATCATGTCCAGTGGGCATGAATGGACTGTGTAACAAGGAAAATTTGAACATCTTTTTGTTGGGATCATATGAATGCCTAATTTGTATGGGGACCAACACCATGACATATTAGACTTCCATAACAAGGCATTCACTTGCCTAGATGACGAAGGAAATCGGAAAACAGTCCAGGGAATTCCCGGGGAAGTTACTATCAGAGAAATATCAGCAATACAGTTGAAGAAGTGTTTCAGTAAGGGTTGTCAAATATTTGCAGCCCATATAGAGGAAGCATATAAGGATAAGGTGCCAAATATATAGGATCATGCAGTCCTGAAAGATTTTGAGGATGTGTTCAAGGAGGTACCAAGACTACCTCCAAAGAGAGATATTGTTTTTTCTATTAATTTGATGCATGGAGCAGCTCCAGTATCAAATAATCCTTACATAATGAGTACACCAGAGCTAAAGGAATTGCAAATGTAACTTGAAGAACTTCTAAAGAAGGGTTATATACAACCAAGTGTGTCACCTTGGGGTGCCCCAGTCTTGTTTGTGAAGAAGAAATATGGGACATTGAGATTTTTCATCGACTTCAAACAATTGAATAAAGTAACTATAAAGAACATCATCTACCAAGGATTGATGATCTCTTTGATCAATTGAAGGATGCAAAGATACTTTCAAAGATAGATATCAAGTCAGGATATCATTAGGTAAGGATTAAAGAGGAAGATGTCAGGAAGACTGCCTTTAGGACAAGGTATGGTCATTATGAGTTCATAGTGGTGCCATTTTGGGTTGTCAAATGTACCAGCTTTTTTTATGTTCTTAATGAATGGTGTTTTCCGGGAATATTCAGACAATTTTGTCATTGTTTTTCAGGATGGAAATGTTGTATATTCCAATTTGGAAGAAGAGCATGAGCATCATTTGTGGATGGTGTTGCAATTGCTAAGGGAGCATCAGTTGTATGCCAAATTGAGAAAGTGTTCACTTTATCAAAACACAATTCACTATTTGGGACATATCATATCTGAGGATGGGATAGCAGTGGACCCTGAAAAGATAGATTCCATTAGAGAATGGTCAGCGCCAAAGAATGTGACAGAATTCAGATCCTTCATGGGTCTAGCTGGTTATTACATAAGGTTCATTGCAGGGTTTTCAAGAATAGCTCACCCCGTCACTTCCTTGCAAAGGAAGGGGAATAAATTTCAATGGAAAGAAGAATGTGAAAGAATCTTCTAGAAATTGAAGCAATTGTTAAACAGTGCTCCAATTCTGAGGATTGCATATCCAAATGAATACTTCATTGTATGCACAGATGCATGTAAAGAAGGACTAGGTGGAGTCCTCAGTCAAAATGGGTTTGTTGTATGTTATGAATCAAGGAAGTTGAAAGAGCGTGAAAGGCTCTATGCCACTCATGATTTGGATTTGGAAGCCATAGTGCACACCTTGAATAAGTGGAGGAACTACCTCATGGGAAAGAGGTTTGAGCTGAGGACAGACCATAATGGTCTGAAGTATTTATTTGATCAGCCTACCTTGAATGTTAGGCAGAGTAGATGGTTAGAATTCCTCTGTAAGCATGACTTTGATATCAACCATATCAAAGGAAAGGAGAACAAAGTGGCTGACACACTCAACATCAAAGTGCATGAACTGCATGCTACATCCATTAGCATGTATCAAACGCATATTAAAGGTAGGATTTTTGAAGCTGCAAATTCATATTTGTAGTACATGGAATTGGTAACAAAATTGAAGCAAGGTAAAATGCAGCAGAAGGTTGAGGATTATGAATTAGGAAATGATGGAATCCTTTGGTACAGAAAGAGAGTCTATGTACCCAATTCTTCATAATTGAGGAGTGGTATTTTAAAAGAGATGCATAGTTTACCTTATGCAGGACACCTAGGATATTAGAAAATAGTTTCAGCAATCAAGAGCCAATATTATTGGCTAGGCATGAAGAAGGATATTGTTGAATAGATAGCTAAATCCTTAGAATGTAAAAGGGTCAAGGTTGAGCATAGACACTCGCTGGATTACTACAGCCATTACCCATTCCTAAGTGGAAGTGGGAAGTGGTGACAATAGATTTCATCACAAGATTACCCAGAAAAAACAAGCAACATGATTACATCATGGTGGTGGTGGATCACCTTACTAAAGATGCCCATTTTATTCCATTGAAAACTACTCACAGGGAAACTAATGTTGGTGATATCTATATGAGGGAAGTAGCATGATTGCATGGCATACCCAAGACAATTGTGTCTGACAGAGACTCGAAATTTACCTCAAATTTATGGAAGGGTTTATTCAAAGGGTTCGGAACAAATTTGAACTTAATCACAGCATATCATCCTGAGTCAGATGGGAAACCAAAAAGGGTGAACCAAGTGATATAAGACATGCTAGAGATGTATGTGATGGACATACCATCTAAATGGGAGGATTATCTACACTTGGTAGAATTTTCTTACAACAATGGGTATCAAGCATCACTGAAGATGAGCTTGTTTGAAGCAATTTATGGCAAAAAGTGAAACAGACCAATAAGATAGGACAACCCAATTGATAGAGCAATAATTGGGCCAGAGTTTCTCAAGGAAATGGAAGAAAAAATGATGAAGATTAAGCAGAATTTGAAGGCTTCCCAAGACAGGAAGAAAATTTATGTTGATAAGAACAAAACCCATGAGGAGTTTCAATTGGGTGATCATGTTTTCTTGAAAGTAAAAGCCAACAGAAGTTCCCTTAAGCTGGGAAACCATTCCAAGTTGGAAGCCAGATATTGTGGACCATTTGAGATCCTAGAAAGGATTGGAATAGTTTCTTGTATGCTTGCATTGCCTACATCCATGACTGTTCATAATGTATTTCATGTTTCATTGCTCAAGAAGTATATACATGATCCTAATCATGTGATTAATTGGAATTTGATTTAGGTGGAGCAAGAAAGTGCCTTGCAAGTGTATTCAATGTGCATATTGGACTAGAAGAGAAAGCAGCTCCAGAATCATGAAATATGGATTGTAAAGGTCCATTGGACCTGGTACGGTCCTGAGGAAACAACATGGGAGCATGAGGATGCTATGTAAGAAGAATACCTGCATATTTTTGAAGATTTTGAAAATCTTGTTGATGTTGTGTAACTAATTTGCACTGAGGATAGTGCAAAAATAAGGGGAGGGGATTGTAATATCCCCAAGGATGAGCCCCAGTTGTATTTATGAATTGTAACATGTTTTGTAGGATGGAGAGCCAATAAATTATAAGTTTATAGGATTATGTGTTTATTAGGCCAGAGATCCTAGGCGTTAAAGGCTAGGAGCTTATTTTGTACATGTAAATATATGTATTATTAATATAAAAACATCACTGCATGTAGACCGACCACGAAGAAAGAGTATGGGGGACTAAGCTCCACTAGGCTGGGTAAGGGAGAGGGGGTTGAGAGGTTGGAAATAGGGACTAATCTTAATAGCTTAAGTCTAAGAATAATCTATTATTATTCTAAATTTTGATAGAATGATATGATTATATTCTAAGTTCCTTTGGTAAGAGGGAATGACTTCAAAATGGAAAGGAATGTGCTTCATGAGCGACATGTGTCAGCTCAGATTCATGTAGTTTTAAGTGGAAATAATAGTTATTTGGATGGGGGGACTCACGGAGGTTCAGGGACACACAGTGGGCTCTCACGCTCTCACAATTATCTCCATTCTCTGACCAGTCGGCCACTTTTATCCTGACAAGTTCACTCACTCACTGGGCAATCACATAACCAACCATTTCTGTCATTGTTGAACACGTGACCATTGTGAACCTCTATAACTTGCACGCACTGGTATTTTGTTGATCTGTACTCTGCCTTACCAGAGTTTTGTTGTTTCTTTTGCCCCCACCCATTTGTCTTAGGAGATGGATAGAAGAAACAGGTTGTCGAGCCTGTAGTTTGCAAAGGTGGGTTGTCAGGCCCATAAATTGAAGTGGCAGGGTGGCATGCCTGTGAGCAACTCTCTCCAAGTGAGAGAGTATGCTGAGGAAATGAATTCTCCTGGAGGGAGTCCAATAACAGCTACAGAGCTCTAAGAGTTCATGTTCGGCCTATTGTTGAAGCCCCGGAAGGGAGGTGGAGAAGTCGATGAACTGTGTGACAGTGAAGGTGTATACTCCTGGGGTGGGACATGCATGTGGAGAATGAGAGTTTGTGAATAGTGGGTGTAAGTGGCTCCTAAGAGAATCCTTCCTGTTGAATTGTGTGACATTAATGTTATCCTTTCCAAGCCTAGGAATCCCTTACCCGGTGGAGTTTAGTCCCAGCTCGGGGGTGATCCACTGCTGAGAGTGATGAGAAGTGTGGATTAAGGCTGGTAGGTTCATGGAAGGTCTACATGTAGTCGGTGGTATTCACAATCCAAATATAAGTATCAATTCCATGTTTAATTATTTATGTTTTGCATGTATGTGATTCTTACAATGTTATCATGTGTTTTTGTTGCATGTATTATTTATGGTCAATTTCGCATGAGTTAGTATAGTAGTAGTATATTTTATTTCATTTTATTTCATTAGAAATGCATGTAATATATATGTACTCAGGGATGAACAATTAAACCGGTATCAGAGCTAAGAGAGACATTCCAAGGAGTGACGTTTCCCTAGATTTTTTGTGGTTGGTGATGTTACAATCGACATCAGAGCTAGGTTTGAAACACCTGGAGTTACCTAAGTTACCTCCTGAAGAGATAAGTTACCTCTTTGGGGACTTTGGGCTATTGGAGATTCAGTGTTACCTGGAGGGAATTCAAGAAACACTTTGAAAATAAATACTTAACTAAGAGATACTATGACAGAAAGATGAAAGAGTTCTTTGAACTCAAATTGGGAAGCATGACTATAGATGAATATGAAACAAGATTCCTATATTTTTTGAAGTATGTCCCTTTCATCAAATATGAGACTGTCAAAATCCAAAGATATTTGAGTGGACTTCCATCTTTGCTTAGTGACAAGATCAAATTTGATGATCCTAAAACTATGGAAGAAACTATAAGGACAACAAAATTCTTATATGATCAGCATAAAGGAAGCCTACCTTCCAAAGAGATTGGAAAGACAAGAAGAAGTTTAAGATGGAACATAGGAAGAAGGGGAACAAGCCACCATTTTTTAGGAATAATCCTCAAAGATGACCAGTGTTTAGAGAGCCCAGGATGGCTTAAGTAAGTGGACAAAGGCCAAGACAGCCACCTATGCAATGTTGGGGTTGTAAATATGATCACAAGTATAGAGATTGCCCTCACAGAAGTGACAAAGTGAGAGTTGTCGACAATGTTCAGCAACCAAAAATAGTGGAGGACATGGGCAGTATAATACCAAGAATCTATGTAGCCCTAGACAACAAGCAAGTTGAGTTTCAATAACACATGATTGAAGTTGAAGGTATGATCAATAACCATGATTTTACTATTTTAATTAATTCGGAGGCTAGTCATAGCTATATATACCCTAAGGTAGTGGAAAGATTTATTTTTCCAAGAAGAAAGCATGGGAAATCTTGGTTGGTACAGTTTGCTATAGGAGCCAAGAGGAAAGTTGTTGAGTTGGTTAAATCATGTCCAGTGGGAATGAATGTACTGTGTACCAAGGAAGATTTGAACATCTTGTCATTAGGATCATATGATTTCCTAATTGGTATGGATTAGTTGGACAAACACCATGCCATATTAGACTGCCATAACAAGGCATTCACTTGCCTAGATAAGGAAGGAAATTGGAAAATGGTCCAAGGATTTCTCAGGGCAGTTACTGTCAGAGAAATATCATCAATACAGTTGAAGAAGTGTTTCGGGAAGGGTTGTCAAATATTTTCAGCCCATATGGAGGAAGCATCTAAGGATAAGTTTCCAAATCTTTAGGATCATGTAGTCCTGGAAGATTTTGAATATGTGTTCAAGTAGGTACCAGGACTATCTCCAAAGAGAGATATTGATTTCTCTATTAATTTGATGCCAGGAGAAGCTCCAGTATCAAAGACTCCTTACAAAATGAGTGCACTGGAGTTGAAGGAATTGCAACTGCAGCTTGAAGAACTTTGAAGAAGGGGTATATACACCCAAGTGTGTCACCTTGGGGTGCCCCAATATTTTTTGTGGAGAAGAAATATGGGACATTGAGATCGTGCATCGACTTCGGACAGTTGAATAAAGTAACTATAAAGAACAAGTATCATCTACCAAGGATTAATGATCTATTTGATCAATTGAAGGATGCAAAGATATTTTCAAAGATAGATATCAGGTCAGGATATCATCAGGTAAGGATTAAAGAGGAAGATATCATCAAGTTTTCCTTCAGGAAAAGGTATGGTCATTATGAGTTCACAGTGGTTCCATTTGGGTTTTCAAATGGACCAATTGTTTTTATGTGCTTAATGAATGGTGTTTTTTGGGAATATTTAGGCAAGTTTGTCATTTTTTTTTTGGATGGCATTCTTGTATATTCCAAATCGGAGGAAGAGAATGAGCATCATTTGAGTATGGTGTTGCAAGTGCTAAGGGAGAATCAGTTGTATGCCAAATTGACCAAGTGCTCATTTTATCAAAACAGAACTCACTATTTGGGGCATATCATATCTGAGGATGGGATAGCAGTGGACCCTTAAAAGATAGAATCCATTAGAGAATGGTCAGCACCAAAAAATGTGACAGAAGTCATATCCTTCATGGGTATAGATTGATATTATAGAAGGTTCATTGTAGGGTTTTCAAGAATATATCACCCCATCACCTCCTTGCAAAGGAAGGGGAAGAAATTTCAATGGATAGAAGAATGTGAAAGAAGCTTCCAACAATTGAATCAATTGTTAACCAGTGCTCCAATTATAAGGATTTCATATGCAAATGAAGACTTCATTGTATGCACAGTTGCATGTAAACAAGGACTGGGTGGAGTCCTCAGTCAAAATGGGCTTTTTGTATGTTATGAATCAAGGAAGTTGAAAGAGCGTGAAAGGATCTATGCCACTCATGATTTGGAGTTGGAAGCCATAGTGCACACCTTGAATAAGTGGAGGAACTACCTCCTGGGAAAGAGGTTTGAGATGAGGACAGACCATAATGGTATGAAGTATTTGTTTGATCAACCTACCTTGAATGCTAGGGAGAGTAGAAGGTTGGAATTCCTTTGTGAGTAAGACTTTGATATCAAGCACATCAAAGGAAAGGAGAACAAAGTGGTTGACGCACTTAGTAGGAGAGTGCATGAATTGCATTCTACAGCCATTAGCATGTATTAGACAAATCTTAAAGGCAGAATTTTTGAAGCTGCAAATTCAGATTTGTAATACATGGAATTGGTGACAAAATTGCAGCAAGGAAAAATGCAGCAAAAGGTTGAGGATTATGGATTAGGATTTGATGGAATCCTTTGGTACATAAAGAGATTCTATGTACCCAATTATTTGGAATTAAGGAGTGCAATTTTAAAAGATATGCATAATGTGCCTTATGCAGGACAACTGGGATATCAGAAAACAGTTTCAATATTCAAGAACCAATATTATTTTCCAGGAATGAAGAAGGAGATTGTTGAATACATAGATAAATGCTTAGAATGTCAAAGGGTCAAGGTTGAGAATAGATACCCAGATACATTACTGCAACCATTACCCATTCTTGAGTGGAAGTGGGAAGTGGTGACAATGGATTTCATCAAAGGATTACCCAAAACAAACAAGCAACATGATTCCATCATTGTGGTGGTGGATAATCTTACTAAATTTGCCCATTTTATTCCATTGAAAACTACTCACAAGGAATCTAATGTTGTTGATATCTATATGAGTGAATTATCATGATTGCATGGCATACCCAAGACAATTGTGTCTGACAGAGACCCGAAATTTACCTCAAAGTTCTTGAAGGGTTTATTCAATGGGTTCAGAACAAATCTGAACTTCATCATAGTATATCATCCTGAGTCGGATGGGAAAACAGAAAGGGTGAACCAAGTGATATAATACATGCCAAGGATGTATGTGATGGAAAAACCATATAAATCGGAGGATTATGTACAATTGGTAGAATTTTCTTACAACAATGAGTATCAAGCATCACTGAAGATGAGCTTGTTTGAAGCACTTTGTGGCAGAAAGTGAAACACACAAATAAGTTGGGACAACCAAGATGATAGAGAAATAATTGGGCCAGAGTTGCTCAAGGAAATGGAAGAGAAAATGTTGAAGATTAAGCAGAATTTGAAGGCTTCCTAAGACAGGCATAAAAGTTATGTTGATAAGAACAGAACCCACGGGGAGTTTAAAGTGGGTGATCATGTTTTCTTGAAAGTAAAAGCCAACAGAAGTTCCCTGAAGCTGGGAAACTGTTCCAGGTTGGCAGCCAGATATTGTGGACCATTTGAAATCCTAGAAAGGATTGGACCAATTGCATATATGATTGCATTTCCTGCATCCATGATTGTTCATAATGTATTTCACGTTTCATTGCTCAAGAAGTATATACCTGATCCTAATCATGTGATTGATTGGAATGTGATTCAGGTGGAGCAAGAAGGTGCCTTGCAAATGCATCTGGTGTGCATATTGGACCGGAAGAGCAAGTAGCTATGGAATTGATCCATAGGGATTGTAAAGGTCCAGTGGACCTAGTACGATCCCAAGGACAGGACATGGGAGCATGAGGATGTTATGCAGGCAGAATACCTGCATATTTTTTAAGATTTTGAAAATCTTGATGATGTTGTGTAAATAAGTTTCACTAAGGACAGTGAAAAAACAAGGGGAGGGGATTCTAATATCCCCAATGACAAGCCCCAGTTGTATTAATGAATTGTAAAATGTTTTGTAGGCTGGTGAGCCAATCAATTATTAGTTGATAGGCTTATGTGTTTATTAGGCTAGAGAGCCTAGGTGTTAAAGTCTATGAGCATGTTTTGTACATGTAAATATTCATATTATTAATATAAAAACATCAGTGTGTGTTGATCGACCATGAAGAAAGAGTATGGGGGACTAAGATCCACTAGGTTGGGTAAGGGAGAGGGGGCTAAGAGGCCGGAAATAGGGACTAAGCTTAAGAGATTAAGTCCAAGAATAATTTATTATTATTCTAAATGTTGATAGAAGGATATGATTATATACTAAGTTCCTTTGGGAAGGGTGAATGACTTCCAAATGGAAAGGAACGTGCTTGATGAGCAACATGTGTCAGCTCAGGCACATGCAGTTTTAAGTGGAAATTCTAGTTGTTTGGGGGGGGACTCATGGAGGTTCAGGGACACATAGTGGGATATCACGCTCTCACCATTCTCTCCATTCTCTGACCATTCGACCACCTTTATCCTAACAAGTTCACTCATGCATTGGGAAAGCACATAGACAACCATTTTCTCCATTGTTGAAATCGTGGCCATCGTGAACCTCTGCAACTTGCATGCACCGGTATTTTGTTGAGTTGCACTCTGCCTTACCGAAGTTTTGTTGCTTCCTTTTCCCCTGCCCATTTTCCTTAGGAGCTAGATAGAAGAAACAGGTTTTCAGGCTTGTTGTTTGCAAAGGTGGGTTGTCAGGCCCATAGATTGAAGAGGTAGGTTGCCAGGCCTGTGAGCAACTCTCACCAGGTGAGAGAGTGTGTTGAGGAAGTGAATTCTCCTAGAGGGAGTCTAGTAACAGCTACAGAGCTCTAAGAGTTCATGTCTCGCATGTTGTTGAAGCTTCGGAAGGGAGGTGGAGTAGTCGATGAATTGTGTGACAGTAAAGGTGTATACTCCTAGGGTGGGATAGGCATGTGGAGAATGAGAGTCTATGATCAATTGGCGTAAGTGGCTCTTGAGAGAATCCTTCCTATTGAACTGTGTGACATTCTTGTTAGCATTTCCAAGCCTAGGAATCCCTTGCCCGGTGGAGTTTAGTCCCAGCTCAAGGGTGACCCACTGTTGAGAGTGATGAGAAGTGTGGCCTAAGGCTGGGATGTCCGTGGAAGGTCTACACGTAGTCAGTGCTATTCACAATCCAAAGATAAGTATAAATTCTACGTTTAATTATGTTTGTTGTGCATGTCTGTGATTCATACAATATTATTGTGTTTTCGTTGCATGTATGATTTACGGTCAATTTCGCATGAGTTAGTATAGTAGTAGTATATTTTATTGCCTTCTATTTCATTAGAAATGCATGTAATATATATGTACTCAGGGATGAACAATTAAACTGGTATTAAAGATAAGAGAGACATTCCAAGGAGTGACATTTCCCTGGATTTTTTGTGGTTGGGGACATTACAATCGATATCAAAGCTAGGTTTGAAACACCTAGAGTTACCTAAGTTACCTCTCTGGGGACTTTGGTCTATTGGAGATTGAATGTTACCTGGAGGGAATTCAAGAAACACTCTGAAAAGAAATACTTAACTAAGAGATACTATGACAGAAAGATGAAAGAGTTCTTTGAACACAAATTGGGCAGCATGACTATAGATGAATATGAAACAAGATTCCTAGATCTGTTGAAGTATGTCCCTTTCATCAAATATCAGACTGCCAAAATCCAAAGATATTTGAGTGGACTGCCAGCTTTCCTTGGTGACAAGATCAAATATGATGATCCTAAAACTATGGAAGAAACCATAAGGAGAGTGAAATTCTTATATGATCAGCATAAAGGAAGCCTACCTTCCAAAGAGCTTGGAAATACAAGAAGAAGTTTAAGACGGAACATAGGAAGAAGGGGAACAAGCCACCCTTTTTCAGGAATAATCCTCAAAGACAACCAGTGTTTAGAGAGCCTGAGATGGCTTAAGTAAGTGGCCAAAGGCCAAGACAGCCACCTATGCAATGTTTGGGTTGTAAAGATGATCACAAGAATAGATATTTTGTTCGATAACACAGGTATTCCAACAGAGGATGAACACCTTCAGTAACCACTCACATAACCAGATCAAATATCAACACACCGATTTTTTCACGTGGTAAAACCCCTACGGGGAAACATCCACGGCCCCAGCCAACGCGGCCACTTGGAGCAGTTTATTAATGCAAAGAAAAAGATTACAGAGAGATTTTACAAGAGAGTTTCTCACAAACGATCATCGGCAAATGACCCTCCATGCTCTTTAAATAGAGATCATGGACCAATCGGGTGTTAAGCCATGGATCAATGGCCATTAAGATCGAGGAGAGTATGAACCATCGGATCACTCTATGTCGGGAACATATCATGACCGTCGGATTTCCTAACTACAAATGCATACTAAAGAAACACACTTTTACCTAATGACATATTAGACCAAGTAGATATTAACTAACTCCTAAGTGTCTAAATATCCTAACATCCCCCCTTAATAACAACTTGGGATAGGAT
>ML784994.1:245430-266211 GCA_009831015.1 Picea engelmannii
TCTATGTCGGGAACATATCGTGACCGTCGGATTTCCTAACTACAAATGCATACTAATGCATACTAAAGAAACACACTTTTACCTAATGACATATTAGACCAAGTAGATCTTAACTAACTCCTAAGTGTATAAATATCCTAACAGATTTCCCTCACAGAAGTGACAAAGTGAGAGTTGTCCACAATGTTTAGCAACCAAAAATAGTGGAGGACATGGGCAATATAATACCAAGGATCTATGTGTTGAGTTTCAATAACACATGATTGAAGTTGAAGGTATGATCAATAACCATGATTTTACTATTTTAATTAATTCGGAGGCTAGTCATAGCTATATAGACCCTAAGGTAGTGGAAAGATTTATTTTTCCAAGAAGAAAGCATGGGAAATCTTGGCTGGTACAGTTGGCTACAGGAGCCAAGAGGAAAGTTGTTGAGATGGTTAAATCATGTCCAGTGGGAATGAATTGATTGTGTACCAAGGAAGATTTGAACATCTTGTCATTGGGATCATATGATTCCCTAATTGGTATGGATTAGTTGGACGAACACCATGCCATATCAGACTGCCATAACAAGGCATTCACTTGCCTAGATGAGGAAGGAAATTGGAAAATAGTCCAAGGATTTCCTAGGGAAGTTATTGTCAAAGAAATATCATCAATACAGTTGAAGAAGTGTTTCAGGAAGGGTTGTCAAATATTTGCATCCCATATGGAGGAAGCATCTAAGGATAAGTTTCCAAATCTTGAGGATCATGTAGTCCTAGAAGATTTTGAATATGTGTTCAAGTAGGTACCAGTACTATCTCCAAAGAGAGATATTGATTTCTCTATTAATTTGATGTCGGGAGAAGCTCCAGTATCAAAGACTCCTTACAGAATGAGTGCACCAGAGCTGAAGGAATTACAAATGCAGCTTGAAGAACTTCTGAAGAAGGGGTATATACACCCAAGTGTGTCACCTTTGGGTGCCCCAATATTGTTTGTGAAGAATAAATATGGGACATTGAGATCATGCATCGACTTCAGACAGTTGAATAAAGTAACTATAAAGAACAAGTATCCTCTACCAAGCATTAATGATCTATTTGATCAATTGAAGGATGCAAAGATATTTTCAAAGATAGATATCAGGTCAGGATATCATCAGGTAAGGATTAAAGAGGAAGATATCATCAAGTTTGCCTTCAGGAAAAGGTATGGTCATTGTGAGTTCACAATGGTGCCATTTGGGTTGTCAAATGGACCAGTTGTTTTTATGTGCTTAATGAATGGTGTTTTTAAAATATCATAATCATGTGATTGATTAGAATGTGATTCAGGTGGAGCAAGAAGGTGCCTTGCAAGTGCATCTGGTGTGCATATTGGACCGGAAGAGCAAGTAGTTATGGAATTGATCCATAGGGATTTTAAAGTCCAATGGACCTGGTACGGTCCCTAGGATGCGACATGGGAGCATGAGGATGCTATGTGGGCAGAATACCCGCATATTTTTTAAGATTTTGAAAATCTTGTTGATGTTGTGTAAATAAGTTGCACTGAGGACAGTGCAAAAACAAGGGGAGGGGATTCTAATATCCCCAATGACAAGCCCCAGTTGTATTAATGAATTGTAACATATTTTGTAGGTTGGTGATCCAAGCAGCTATTAGTTGATAGGATTATTTGTTTATTAGGCCAGAGAGCCTAGGTGTTAAAGGCCATGAGCATGTTTTGTACATGTAAATATTCATATTATTAATATAAAAACATCATTGTGTGTAGACCGACCACGAAGAAAGAGTATGGGGGACTAAGCTCCACTAGGTTGGGTAAGGGAGAGGGGTCTAAGAGGCTGGAAATAGGGACTAATATTAAGAGATTAAGTCCAAGAATAATTTATTATTATTCTAAATGTTGCTAGAAGGCTATGATTATATACTAAGTTCCTTTGGAAAGAGTGAGTGACTTCCAAATGGAAAGAAACGTGCTTGATGAGCGACATGTGTCAGCTCAGGCACATGCAGTTTTAAGTGGAAATTCTAGTTGTTTGGGGGGGGACTCACAAAGGTTCAGGGACACAGAGTGGGCTCTCACGCTCTCACCATTCTCTCCATTCTCTGACCATTCGTCCACCTGTATCCTAACAAGTTCACTCACGCACTAGGAAATCACGTAGCCAACCATTTTCTCCATTGTTGAACTCATGGCCATCGTGAACCTATGCAACTTGCATGAAGTGGTATTTTTTTGAGTTGTACTATGCCTTACCAGAGTTTTGTTGTTTCCTTTGCCCCTACCCATTTGTCTTAGGAGGCGAATAGAAGAAACAGGTTTTCAGGCTTGTGGTTTGCAAAGGTGGATTGTCAGGCCCATATATTGAAGAGGTAGGTTGTCAGGCCTATGAGTAACTCTCTCTAGGTGAGAGAGTGTGTTGAGGAAGTGAATTCTCCTAGAGGGAGTCCAGTAATAGATATAGAGCTCTAAGAGTTCATGTCTAGCATGTTGTTGAAGCTTCGGAAGGGATGTGGAGTAGCTGATGAACTTTGTGAAAGTAAATGTGTATACTCTTGGGGTGGGATAGGCATGTGTAGAATGAGATTCTATGATCAATTGGTGTAAGTGGCTCTTGAGAGAATCCTTCCTATTGAACTGTGTGACATTGTTGTTAGCATTGCCAAGCCTGGGAATCCCTTGCCCGATGGAGTTTAGTCCCATCTCGGGGGTGACCCACTGCTGAGAGTGATGAGAAGTGTGGCCTAAGGCTGGGATGTTCATGGAAGGTCTGCACACAGTCGGTGGTATTCACGGTCCAAAGATAAGTATCAATTATATGTTTAATGATGTTTGTTGTGCATGCCTTTGATTCTTACAATATTATTGTGTTTTCATTGCATGTATGATTTACGGTCAATTTCGCATGAGTTAGTATAGTAGTAGTATATTTTATTGCCTTCTATTTCATTAGAAATGCATGTAATATATATGTACTCCGGAATGAAAAAATAAATTGGTATCAGAGCTAAGAGAGACATTCTAAGGAGTGACGTTGCCCTAGTTGTTTAGTGGTTGGGGATGTTACATTCTAGGACCTTGATGATCAAATGTCTACTGCATGTATGTTTTCATCCTTAGTTATGAACCTAACACTTGGTCTTGTAAGAAACAATGGGATATTTTTCTTTCTTCAACAGAAGCAAACTACCAAGCAGCGGTTAATGCAAGTCAAAAAGTCTTGTGGATTTGACAAATCCTTTCAATGTTTAGATTCCAGCAGAAGAAATTGACCACCTTCTATTGTGATAATCAGAGTTCCATCAATCTCACCAAATATATTGTTCAACATTAGCACAATAAACACATCAGCTACACGCATTTCATCGGAAATCTCATTCATGATCAAGTTATTGAAGTGCTTGTTTTTCCTACAGAAGATCAAGTTGTAGACATTTTCATAAAGTCTCTTACAAAAGAATTTTTTTCTAAACTTTGATCTATGTTAGCAATTCAAGTAGTTTCCATTAAGGGGGAATAGGCTTTAATGTTTCCTTCCTTATCCTATTGTGTCACCTTTGTAAATCCTTCAACCATATCCCAATTTTTTCTTAAGGGGGGATGTTAGGATATTTAATTACTTAGGAATTAGTTAGAATTAACTTCATCTAAAGTGTCTTTAGGTAAAATTTTGTTTATTTAGTATAAATTTGTAATTATGTAATATGACGATCACCATATGTCTTAGAAATAGAGTGATATGTTAGCTCATATTCTCATTGATCTTAAAGGTTACATTGATCCATGGATTAACGCCTTATTGGTCCATGATATCTATTTAAAGAGCATGGAGGGTCATTTGTTGATGATCCATTTTTATTTTTCATTAATATATTGTCTCAAGTGGCCACATTGGCCAGGGTCATGGATTATTTCCCTCTTTTAGGGTTTTAACCATGTAAAAACATCAGTGTGTTGATCTTTGATCTGATTGTGTGAGTGGTTCCTTATGGTGTTCTTCCTGTGTGGATTACCCTATTTTTTCAAACAATCTTAAGGTTGATAAGAAATCATAAGGGTCATATTATAAGAATATACTACCAATTATTTGGCAATTGTGAAAATAACAAGGTAATATTGTGAGAAGTGATTCTACGGATAATACAGGATATTCGTATGAACATTAAGAAGCATAAAATTCATCTCCTAAATCAAAAGGTGACAAACGTATCAGTGGATTTAGAAATTAGAGTAAAACTCTTTGAAGAATTCAATTTTCCCATGAATGAAGACTAGCTAACTAAATCATTGATTGATTAGAAACCCTATCTACATTATCATAAGATGAGGTGACCCTTGATTTATCAAAACCTCTTTAAGGGGAGTGATTTTTTCATTCCTTCCTCCACCCTACCCATCCCATCATTATCATTAACATTGATAGTTTGAGCCTTATCCCACACTGATGATGACACTCAATCCAACACTCTCTAGTGAGACAAGAGTCATTCATACCCCATCATGATGGGGTATGGTGGGAGATTTCACTACCCTTCCTTTTGATCACCTAAACATAACACCCTTGCATGGTGATGAGGAATTTTAAGGGTTTTTCCACCCTAGTTCCTTATATAGTCTAGAAACGAAAGAAAGAAGCACAAAAATGCATTAACCATTCTCTCACTACCCTACATAATGAAGAGGAAGAATATGGTATGTTTCCCCACACTCAAATAATTGAGTGACCAATTAGAGAGAATCGTATAAGAGCACCTAGAGAATCCCTAATGATGGAAAGCTCAACTAAGAAACATTGTAGTCATCCAATGAAGAAGGAAAGGGTGCATTCATATATCCCTTTGATGTCTGCTAGTGGAAGGAGATATGTGGCCTAGTATGAGATCCAATCTACATTTAAAGTTCCCTACTTGAGTTCCAAAAACATATGTCAAATAAAATGAAATTAGATTAGTTGTATCATGTTCTAACAAAAATCATTCAATTATATTTCAAAAATAGGGAGGAGAACAACACAATCACCCAAGCACTTAACTTGAGGAAAAGACATTGTGTATTCTAAAATGCATGTGTGGAAATATTTTCTAACCATCGAGGTATTATCATTGAAGAAGAGAATCCAATCCTTAGCTTTCATGTGTTTTAGTGCCAATATTGAAGTAAGTTTTTGTTGTGTCATTTATGTTTTTAATGTAGGGCGCCCGAAGCAAAACCATTTTGTATAATTCGTAAATTTTATGTAATCTGAAGCAAGAGAATGCCTTTGCTGTGGCATGTCCTAAATTATTATAACATTGTCGATTGGTTTGAAATAAAATAATTTTGATGAAGTGTAAATATAAATCAATAAATGGACGTCAATATGATTTAATCCAAGGTTGATCATAGTTATAAATAAGAGAGCCCGCATTTTGTTGTTTTATAGAGATCTCTCTAGGTAGAGGAAGAAATGGTAGAAGGATACAGTATAAGTATCGATGCAATAGAAATTCATCCACGGAACATTATGTACCCCAGCAATGACAGTACCCTTTTTTAATCTATGAAGGAAAATTTTCATTAAAGGATATTAAAAGAGTTACACTTCTTCTCTCCTAAACCCTAACCCTAAATTAAATGCTAACCCTAACCCTAAACCCTAAATGTTTCCCTTGTAAATTTGATTTTTTATTTTGTAAATGTATAAATCCCATGCAGGCTAATAAATATATGATCATTTATTAACATTAATAGTTAATCCTCATATTATTAATAATCCTAAAATTAAATTTGTGGATGGGGTGTCTGCTTGATATCAACCAAGGTCAAATGGAGAGCATCTACACCACCACCTGGGAGTCTTCCTTTCCAAGAGTTTTCATGGTTTTAATGCTCAGTCTCGTTTCCAACCAGATTATTAACTCCCCTCATCGCCTAGAGTGTGAGAAGGTCAGTCCAGGTAATATTATGGGTACGAGATCCATGGGGATCACTAACTTTATTCGTCCCCTCATATTTTTTGTCATTATTCCACTCTCCATGGCCTGATCCTTGCGCTTTCCTTTCTCAGTGGCAAGCGTTATAGAAGGGGACAGGCCAATTTTGGACTGCATTCTCATTGACTCACTTTTCCATCCCAATGACCCATCTTTGATGTTAGTTATAACTGTAACCTCAATAGTATGTGATTGTACATTACCATCTATTCTGGACAGTTGTATAAGTCCGTTAGGATTTCTTATTTTGTTTCTTGATCTTTTTTATTTTCTCGAGCTTATTTAGCTCAGCTCTTTTCCCTTAATGAAATGCGCTCTTCACTTTCTTGTTCCCAATTATGTCTTCTCTGTATTATATTATTTTTTTCTCATTTTTTCATGGTATCAAAGCTTAGGATGTAAGCCTCTTCACAAAATCCTGGAGAGCAACCTGATCACAGGAGGAAGTGTGCATAGTATACGTTCTCTCACAGACGAGAGCGCAGGAGGTAAGACTCTTCACATAATCTTGGAGAGAAGCCTGCAGTCCACTAAAGGAGCGTTGGAAACAGCAGTATGCTCAAAAGATCCTTGGAGATAGCAAAGCGCGAGGAAGCAGAGTTGTAGAAGGATGAAGTGCTTAAAGATTCACGGAATCCCTTATTTTTTAGGAAGTTTCAAGAAGTAGCAAAGGAGAATCCACAAAAACCGTAATATCAGTTGTGGGAACAGATCTGAGCCATTAATCAAGATCAAAAAGGATGAGGAGCACGTAGAAGAGGCGAAAAAAAATTCCAACCATTAGATATGGGCGAGAGAAAGATAAGTCGTCAGATCAAGAAAATATTAAGTCATGACCGTCAGATCTCATTGAAGGGAGATCGACGGTGGGGAGCCATTACATAGATCGGGAAGGAAATTAAAGCGTGAGAAAGTTGAGACTTTGCAATCCCTCAGGATCGTTGATCTTTCTAGATCAACAAATCAATGGTGGATATCGATCCCACTACGAACGAGCATCTTCGCATTACGGAGATCGGGAAGGAAATTAAAGCGTGATCAAGTTGATACTCTCCAATCCCTCGGGATCATTTATTTTTCTATATCAATAGATCAACGGTGGATATCGATCCCACTACGGGCGAGCATCTTTGCATTGTGGAGATTGGGAAGGAAATTAAAGCGTGAGCAAGTTGAGTTTTCGCAATCACTCGTGGTTGTTGATCTTCACGGTCCATTAAAACATGACTTTTGATCTTGAAAAGTGATATAAGCACCCAAAGGTTAAGTTGAGGTCATAGCTCTCACTCACATATAAACAATTATTTTTTGTCGAGCCAAGTAGGGGACACGTGTCAGACGATCCCCGCATTTGGCGATCTCGTACTCCGGGAGGAAGCAAGCAGTGTTGATTAAAGAACCTCCGAAGACCCGAAGCCCGGAAGTTCATCTAGACCGTCCATCGAAGAAGACATGTGGACAAAGGATCTTCCACTTTGCTAGTTTGAGGCTCAGAGAAAACACAGTATAATGTTTCCAAAACTTCTGAAGCCCCAAAGGCCAAAGTAAATCTCATTCCTCCAATCAAGAGGACACGTGGAGGTTGATCTCACACTTTGGAGATTCAACACTCCAGAGATTAGCATGAGTCATCAGACGAAAACTCTTGAAGGTCGGAGTTCCGAAGAATATCTTAGTCATTCATTTGTAGAGGCTTAAGGACCGTTGGATCTACACCTCTACGGATAGTTCGTCACCTCGGCACTTCTCAAGTATTATGATTAGGAGCGGTGAAAGATATTCAAAGATCAGAGTCTCAAAGTAATTTTGATTCGTAGATATCGACGGATAATTGAGACCATTGATATCTTCCCCATGTTCGTAGGTTCATGAGTTCGAAGGATTTCGAGGTAAGAAAGGAATATTGTTCGGAGCCCTGAAGGCCTAAAGGCATGAATTCCCGAAGTTACTATGGACCGTTGATCTCAAATCAACAAGGACCGTTGATCTTTGTAGAAATTCATTTATTCAACCATTCGGCTATTCGAAGGAACAAAGATCTTCACGCATCTTAACGCCTGAATCCCGAAGGCCCGAATCGCCTGGTTTATAGCCCCTGGTCACATGAGAAGTTGAACTTCAAATTTGTTTTGGCTCTCGAGTAAACTCAGATAGCCTGATTCCGCCATTAGAGGGGATACAGTTGCTAAATAATAGAGCTCAGAGCTCTAACTCCGTATATCTCATGCTCGAATAGTTATATCCAGCCAGATCGAAGCTAAAGAAGTGGTGTACCCCATGTTTTTTGGCCCAAAGTCACACATAGGATTTCGCAGACCCAGTTTTACGCGTAGGAAACAGGTAAGCACGAAAATCTCTAACAAATTTTTTTTGTTCAATTTTTTTTCAAGATGGCCACCTCTAGCAATTTAGGACCAACACAAGGACCGATTATTCTTGGAAAGAACTATGAATTTTGGTCTCTTAGAATGATATCCTTCTTAAAAGCACAAGAGTGTTGGGATCCAATGGATCGTGGCTACGTGGAACCAGATCCAGTAGACCTTGTTGTCATGAGAAATCAACAGAGAACTGCTCAGGCAACATAGAGGAACATAGAGAATAAGGCAAAATTATGGATTCAAAACTCAGTGGATGACTCGATTTTCTCAAAAATCACAGGCATTGTTACTTCAAAACAGGCATGGTACATCCTTAAATCATCTTACCAAGGAAATTCCAGGGTCAAAACATTCAATTTGCAGACCTTGAGGATGTATTTTGAGACTTTAAAAATGACAGAGTCTGAAAACGTTGATCAATTTATGACCAGAGTCATGGGAATTGTAAATCAGATCATATTGATTGGTGAAGACATCCCTGATCAAATAATTTTTGAGAAATTCCTCAGACGTCTTCCAAATAAATTTGAAATGGTTGTTACAACCATCCTTGAATCCAAGGATCTGTCAAAATTTTCAACGGATGAATTAATGGGCTCTCTACTGACACGTGAGAGCAAACAACATCTCGAATATGATTCAATAGACAACGCCTTCAAGAATCAATTCTCCTTCAGCAGAGGGAGAGGCAGAGGCAGAGTTAGAGGTCATCGAGGAAGAGGGAGAAGTTCAAGTAACAATCACTCAAGTGAAGGTCATAGAAAACAGAACCAGAATCATAATTTCCATCCTCAAAGAGGAAGAGGGAGAAGATCAAATGACAAATCAAGCATACAATGTTATTACTGCAAAAAGTATGGGCACTATGGATCTGAATTTTGGAAGAATAAAGCAAATCATCTCTCAGGCAAAGCACATGTCTCAAATCATGAAGGAGAAACCTCAGATGGTATGTTTCTATCATGCCACAAGACTGAAGAACAACACAAAGATATTTGGTTGATGGACAGTGGATGCAACAATCACATGACATGTAACAAAGATTTAATTGCATGCATTGATTCTTCTATTTCATTTGATGTTACACTTGGAAATTATTCCTTAGTCAATGTTCAAGGAAAATGAATTGTACCTATTCTCACTAAACAAAATGTAAAGAAAGACATAAACAATGTCTATCACGTTCCAGATCTGAAACATAATCTGTTAAGTGTAGCAAAACTTATGGAACATGGCTATAAGGTACTTTTTGAGGGAGCATCATGTAGGATATATGACAAATCCCCCAGCAGACAATTGATTTCTGAAATCCACATGACTAGGAATAGAATGTTTCCCCCAAACCTTAGAACTGCAAATCTAATCTAATCATATGCACAAAGTGCATCCACCCCCAATGAAACTATGGTTTGGCATGCAAGATTTGGACATCTAGCCTTTCAGAGTCTAAGCCTTCTACATAAGAACTCCATGGTCAAATTTCTACCTATCTTCAAAGAGAAAAATCCCCCATGTGAGTCTTGCATTCTTGGAAAACATAAGAGAACTAGTTTTCCACAATCCTCCAATCAAGCCAAACAACACTTAGAGCACGTTCACACTGACCTATGTGGACCAATGCAAATAAATTCAATAGGTGGTATTTTTTATTTCCTAACATTTATTGATGATTTTAGCAGGAAAATATGGATCTACTTTCTCAGACATAAGTCTGAAACTTTTGCAAAGTTTAAAGAGTTTAAGGTTGAAGATGAAAAATAGAGTGGAAAATATGTGAAGACTCTCATGTCAGATGGAGGAGGAGAATACAGCTCCAAAGAATTTTCAAATTTCTGCAAATCACAAGGTATCATTATGAAAACTACATCCAAGTATACTCCACAACAAAATGGAGTGGTTGAAAGGAAAAATCAGACAATAATGAACATTGCAAGAATCCTTCTCAGAGAGAAATGTCTATCAAATCTATTTTGGGTTGAAGCAGTAGCATGCTCAATTTATCTCCTGAATATATCTCCAACCACCAGTCTCAAGATGAAGGTCCCTCAAGAAGAATGGAGTGGGACAAAGCTAAATCTTGCTCATCTTAGGACATTTGGATGCATAGCATTCGCTCACATACCTTCTAAATAGAGGAAGAAGCTTGATTATAGAAGTGAGAAATGCATTTTTGTTGGCTACAGTGAGACATCCAAAGCCTACAGACTCTACAATCTGATTTCAAAGAAACTAATTCTCAGCAAAGATGTCAAATTTCTTAAAAAAAAATTATGGAGTGAGTCTGAAAATCATCCTATAGACCATCAAAATACATTGTTGCCACTTCCTGAAAACACGGAAAATTCAGGAAAGAAAACACATCATCCTACCCTTACAATATTACAAGTACAAGGACAGCCTGAAATTCCTCGGGACAACTCTACTTCAAGCAGAAATTCATCCTCTGAACTTTAAAATCAGAGAACTTGAAGCTTGAGAAAAATCCATCAGCAGTTGGATGATATTGATCAGTACAGTATTTTTTCAATAATGTCATGTCAACATACATATTTTAAAGAGGCATCTAAAGAGCACATTGGTTTCAAGCCATGAACCAAGAGATTAAATCCATTGAGAAGAACAAGACATGGGATATTTTTTATCTACCCAGACACAAGAAAAGTATTGGTGTCAAGTGGGTTTACAAAACTAAACTCAATGAAAAGGGGCAGATTGAAAAACACAAGGCAAGACATGTTGCCAAAGGATTCTCACAACAACCAGGCATTGATTATGGTGAAACTTTTGCTCCAATAGCAAGGTTGGAAACTGTAAGGACTCTCTTATCCATAGCAGCTCAACACAAATGGACAATATATCAAATGGATGTCAATTCATCTTTCTTGAATGGTGTCTTAGAAGAAGAAGTCTATGTGGATCATCCACCTATATTTGAAGTCAAAGGGCAGCCAGCCAAAGTGTATCAGTTGAAGAAATTCGTGTATGGTTTAAAGCAAGATCTAAGAGCTTGGTACAGTAGAATTGACACTTACCTGATCAAGAGTGGTTTCATCAGAAGCCAAAATGAGCGAAATATATACACCAAAACATATCAGCAAGGAAAAATTATGATTGTATGTTTATATGTTGATGACATGATATATACTGGAAATATTGAGTTAACTAGTTTTAAACATGTCATGCAATCTGAGTTTGAGATGACAGATATTGGCATAATGAAATATTTTTTGGGGATTGAGGTTGACCAATCAACCAAAGGGATTTTTTTCTATCAACAAAAGTATGCAGCAGACATCATCAAAAAAAATTGCATGGAAGACTTCAATCCAGCAGAAATTCCTATACCACTAGGCACAAAATTGAACAAGCAAGATGAAGGCCCTACAGTGGATTCTACCTTGTACAAAATTTTAGTAGGCAGTTTGGTGTATCTTACAGCAACTAGGCCTAATATTATCTATGCAACCAATTTTATTTCCAGGTTCATGGAATCCCCCAAATATTCTCACTGGAAGATGGCGAAAAGGATTATGAGATATGTTGCATGAACTCTCAATTTTGGCTTATGGTACACTCAGTATGAAGATAATCATCTCTGTGGTTACATAGACATGGATTTTGCAGGCAACCTAGATGACCAGAAAATCACCTCAGAACATCATTTTCACATGGGCATGAACCTGATTTCTTAGGCATCAAAGAAGCAGCCCATTGTCTTCATATCTTCTGCAGAGGAAGAGTATGTCATTGCTACCTCATCTTCCTGTCAAGTTGTGTGGCTGTGAATACTATTGAATGATATGTCACATACAGAAAACGATCCAACTCCTATATTTTTTGACAACACTTCATCAATTGCTTTATCCAAAATCCATGTGTTTCACAAGAAAAACAATCACATTGACACTCGTTTTCACTTCATACATGAGCTAGTCAATAATGGTGACATTGCACTTCAATTTTGTGGCTCACAAGATCAGCTCGCAGACATTTTTACAAAGCCACTAGGAAAAACTTTTTTTGAATTTCAAAGACAACACTTGGGCATTATCAATGTTGATGTTTGTAATTGTTGAGTTTAAGAGTGTTAGTTATAAATGTAACCTCAACAGTATGTGATTGTACACTACCAGATGTACGAGTCCGTTGGGATTTCTTGTTTTGTTTCTTGATATTCTTGATTTTCTCGAGATTATTTAGCTCGGCTACTTTCCCTTAATGAAATGCACTCTTCACTTTCTTGTTCCCAATTATGTCTTCTCTGTATTATCTTTTTTGTTTCTCATTTTTTCATCGAAGTCCTTGGGAATTCACATAGAGGAACCATCTTGAGAGGGCACAATATACAACATCAGCATCAACTTCTTTGGACAGTGGTTCAACCTATTCTTCCTCTCATTCAAACAGTGGCTCTCACCCTGGTGTTACTTATTCAATTAGTAATGTTTCTCCCGTTGGTCAACCATTGAATCATCCTTCAGGCGAGACAAATGCCCATCCAAATGGTCATTCCTCAGCATGAATACTTGACCTTCTTATCAGTTGATCTTTGATATCCAATGGGACATGGAAGATATGAAATTCAGCATGGAGTTGATGAACTAACGCATTTCTTGGTTGGTGTCCATGTAGGTCGATGAGGATCTCCAGTGTCTCAAATTAGAGCTATCGACACATGATGCCATCTTGATACACATCCATGCACTTTTCGATGGGAGACCGGTCCTCTTCTCGAAATGACCAGGTTCCAAGAAGTTCTCTATGATGATTCCAATTATTGGTTTCAATTCTTTTTGTTTTAGCATCTTAGTGTTTAGTAGGAAAATTGTTTTGATGGATCCTCTAGGAAATTCAGAATATATCTTTCTTCAATATTTGTTGCACAATTTCTTGGTATTTTGGAACTTCCAAAAAGCTTTGTCAGGTCAATTTCCTCTCAAGGTGACCCGGGCGGCAGCCAAAACTATGTTTGTATGTAATTTTTAATACCAGGTAATACCATTTGTTATACATTATGCTTACATTAGTGTTGTGTACTAAGTTTTGGATTGGTTTGATATTGTTGGAGGTTTTTGAGAGATTCTCTCAACCTCTCTCTAAGATTAGAATAAGTTGGATCTGAAAACATTTATTTAAGTGTGATGTATATCAGTATAATAGAATAATACTAATAGTGTTTTGTATGTACTTCGTGTACAATGTCTTCTAATTCAAATTTTAATATGGTATGCCTATCCTAGATTAAATCCCTCACAAGATGGCCAGGAATATGGGATAGACGCCAGGCTTAGTCCTTGTACATAGATACCATAGGAGAGTAGGGTGTGTTGAGTTTTTTGTGTGTTTTATTTCTTTTGTCCATAGAGAGACTTCGCTATCTGAATTGAAGGAGTATCTATCTGTCGGATTATTGTTGGTGGAGATCTTTGTTGTATTCAAGGTGCAGATCCATGAATCAAAGGTTACCATGAAGAAATACCATCCAAATACATCCCTGTAGGTTTATCTTTCTTCGCCAGATGTAAACCCGTTGTTGGGCTCTAAAGATGTCTTAAAATATAACATATATGCATCATCCAAAGGTGGGCATTGGCACAAGTGTTTTACTTGTTGCCTATGTAGGTTCTTACCTTCCGTTTTCAATACCCGTCCTTCAAAGATGTGACCCCTGCAAAGGGACAGCAATCGTAGCAAAAGGAATAGCAGTCATTTCGTTCAAATGAATAACAAAAGGAACAACAATCGTAACAAAAGGAACGGCAATCGTCTCGTTCAAATGAACAGCAAAAGGAACAACAATCGTGACAAGGGAACGACAGTCGTTATATTGGGCCAAAATATTTTTGTATTAATTGAGTTGTAGTACTTTCCCAACTATCTAATTTGTCAACCCGGGGTTCGTAAACTGACGAAACACACGCAAAGTATATGCAAGATTGAAGCGAGACTAATCTAATCTAATGTTTAAGCTACAACTGAAATTGAATCATTAATCTATTAATGACTGAAATTGAATCATTAATCTATTAACGACTGAAATAGAATCATTAATATAACACACGACTGGAATTGAATCAATCTAGTTGCGTAAATGAAATTACTCTAAGAATGGAAAATTGTGTAAAGAAAATTAATCTAGAAATGGAGAACTACATGAAGGAAAAGTAGATACAACAAGTGAAGAGTTGAATGGAATAACAACATACGAGAGCTCTCACTAATAAAGCAATCTTACATTCAATAATCAAATCAATCTTCATAAAATAATAATGAAAGCATGAAAACCAAAACCATGAATCAAATATAAGAATCCCTTTCTCTTTTGAATCCAAATGCTACCATTAATGACTACTCTAATTCTAATTACATAATCTAACTCCATCCTAATTCCTCTTCTACTCGAATCCTCATTAAGAGAGAGCACTCTATTTTATACATGAGAGCCTTGAAGATAAGATAACCATCTCATTATTACAGATCCACTTTTCTCTCAACCTACATCCCATTATTACAAAATATAATCCCTTCAAATCCTCACACATATCTCTCATATATCTTGGATAAGATATTCCAACCAAATCTCCATGATCTTCTCCTTGGAATGGGCTTGAATTATCTCCTCAAATATTGAAATGGTGGAGGAAGTATTCGAAAAGTCCTTTGAATTAATCCTTCACATATTCCTACACATTACAAAGCTCACACACATTTGAGATATATATGAAAACATGTCAATTTTCTAACATTTAATTGCAAATTCCTTTTAAATACTAAAATGAATAAAGTGGAGAATCATAAGGTGAAACCCAAGTATATTTATGGAAATGGTATCATGAAAGGTTAATGGGGTGATGAAATGTGGATAATGATGAAGGGAAAGGTGGATGAAAATAGGACATTTTTGAGCCCCAACATACCCCCCAACTTAACTTGTTGCATGTCCTCATGCAACCATGCATGGATCTTCTCAAGAAATTTTGGCATTTGAATGTTGGCTTTGAGTGAGGATAATGAATGTTTCAGGGATGGCATTTTCATGAGTAACAACTGACATTTTATTATGGTTGGTTCTTGTGTGACAACCATGAATATAAATAATGTTGGTTCTTGTGTTATCAACATTCATTTCATTATTCATTCTCTAGTTGTTATGATAATAATTTTCCCATATTTTTACTGAAAAATATACGATATCAATGTGCATAAGGAAACATCACTGAGTATAAGAAATCCCTTTTTTTGTATATGTTTGAATCATGCCAATATGTATAACAATTCTTATGAAGCAAAGTGCAACAGAGTATCATTGGAAAAGAAATGTTGGAAAAGAAATGTCCATAACTGGTAAATGAGACGAAAAATGGAATGATGGTCGTGGAAAAATGGAGTGATGATAGTGAATAAAGTCCCCTACCCCCCAACTTAACTTGTTGCATGTCCTCATGCAACGTGGCATAAGTCATAGAAGTGAAAAGGAAAGGGAATTGGGTGAGGGAATTTTCCAAATTATTCATTGCTAGCAGTTGAGGAATTACATGATTAAAGTTTAGAAAATAGCATACCTCCACTTATCCAAAATGTTGATGAACTATGCAAGAGGAATATGGATGATGCGGCTGGTGGAGCATGGAAAATGTCATTGTTGAAGGATCATGTGAAAAGTGACGTCTATTATAGTTGCAACTATTATCTGCTAGATCAGAGAATGTGAAGTGGAGGAATCTGAAGTGTTGTTGAATGAATCATGGAAAAGACAAAGTATGAAAGTGGAACTGTGGTAGTCTCATATGGTTGAATTCATGCTGTTATAATTGTTGATAGAGTCATGAAAAGTGTATAGTCTTCACCCGCTGCTAAAACTGATGGTACAATTATAATCATGCGAATGAATGTGTCGATGTCAAGCATGAAAAGAAGTCATTGGATTATCGACCAATGATGAATGTCGTTAACCAATGCGAGGCAACTCACCATTGATTTGAATGAGTGCCAAGGTACCCAAGTACATATTTCAAAGTGAGAATGAATGAGATGATGTCGAGCCACTTGCAAGATCTAACGATCAAGGGACATTGATGTATTCCCATGATTGTCAGTGAGAGAACTTGTCATTAAGGCATGCAAGCCTCCAGGTACTCAAAATGGACTCTAGTCTATATCTCAGATAAGGTGTTGATGTCAATGGGGCAAGACTTGTTGAAATCTGGTCCTTAAGGAATCCCACATCAGTCAACGCGAGTTCTAATAAAAAGAGTGGTAGGACTATAAATGAAAATATCTCAGTAGTAACAGTGTGTATGGCAAGGCAATGTAGTCATGGAAAGGGAGCTGGATAGTTTTATTGACAAGGAAAACGGAACTGAAAAAAAACTAAAGAGATGTATGCGACTCAGAAAGATAGGTGTCTACGAAGTCATGAAGGATAATTCAATGGAAGATGGGCTTCAACACAGGGATGACCAATCTGATTTGAAGGCGAAATGGAGGAAGATATTCATGACACAAATGGGTTTATGAAAAGGTTTCTATGTAACTGCAAACGTCATGAAGTTTATGATGAGTAACAACTCCTTCAAGCAATCAATAAGGAATGTATTTTTCAAAAGTTTTTGTGATTTTTGAAAATCACTTCAGCAGTAAGATGCGATCGGCTGCATTCCTGAAAAACTTAGTACAAATCCTGCATGAAAAATTGTGAGATGTTCGAAAATATAACATGTAGAAAGAAGGACAAATGCGACAAAGTAAATAAAATGTGTTTTATACCTCTTGTCGTGATCACTGTGCATGCTTGTTTCATCGTTGATTGTTTTCTTAGCGTAAAATCGAAAAAACATGTTTCCATATTGTTTTCAAGAATTTAAAAGAAGTCCATTTGCAATTTTATTTGTTTTTTTGTTTTTTTGTTTTTGTAATTTGTTTTTATCTTTTATGATTTTTTTTATTTTTTTTTGTTATTTGTTATTTTTATTTATTTTTTTATGTTTGACCTAATTTTATTTTTTATTTTTTTTATTTTTTTTTTGTTTATAATAAAACAAAATAAATAAAAACAAACAAAATATATATATATATATATATATATATATATATTATTTTTATTTAAAAAAAAAAAAAATTGTTTATAATTAAACAAACAATATATGTTTTTATTAAAAAAGGAAATTGTTAATAATAAACAAACAAATTTTTTTTTGTGATTATAATTGTTTTATAATAAAACAAACCAATAATAATAAAAAACAAAGAAAAGAAAAATGATAAAACAAAACAAACAGTGCATGTTAACTTCATATACCTGCGCCAGCAAGCCACCATGAATGCTCCAGCTCGATATGAGAAGTTCGTGATATGGATCTACTTTCCTGCTTTGACAATTCAACGTATCATTGCTGCACGGAGGTACCCGAATTACTCCATATTTTTTTGATCGAAGGTCTTTGTAGGAGCATGCACACGGTCGCGGATGCTAAAACCATGGGAGACTCCAACAAAACACATAACAGATCATTAAATCGTTGAAAGTGCATTAATTCGCTAGAAATATGGAAAAAAAAGTGGCATGGATGGGGTTTTACCCCATAACCTCCGCCCATAAAATCGGATCTATTACGCCCATTTCTTATTACTGTGATATTGCATTCGAAATTTATTATTATCATTATTATTGTTTTTGTTGCAGGTTGCTACAGCAAACTTCAGAGACGATTTTATCACAAAATATAAATTAGATTCGACTGGAATTTTGTGGGCAGTCTCCTATGGTCCCAATACTTCTGCACGCCAAAAATCAAAGCCATCTGATGTGCGGATCCCGAGATATAAGAGAAATGGCTGGAAGTGATGATGTTGATTTTATCAAAAACTGTGTACTGGGTTTGGATGAATTTTTGTGGGAAGGTTCCTATGGTCCCAATACATCTTCATGTCAAAAGTCAAAACCATCTGATACACGGATCTCTATATATAAGAGAAATGGTTGAAGGTGACTATATTGATTTTCTCAAAAACCGTGTACTAAGTTGTCCTGAAATTTACTGAGTTTTTGTATCATAACATAATGCACTTCCTGTCCAAAAATCATAAGAACCCAAATCTCAGTTTGTGGGATATCTTCAGTTCAATTTCTGCATTTTATATTTTGTTTGTTTTATTCTTTATTTTTTATTATTATTTTTTTTTTGTATATATATATTTTTAAATAAAACCAGAAATTTTGATTACCATTTGAGACAAATCAAATTGAATAAAATTATTTTAGCAAATGGAGAGATTAATTTTGAAATTTTAAGACAAAAATTGATTTGGACATTTTGTTCAAATCTTCAACAGTACCAAATCATTCATGAAAACAACTCATAGCCATTTCTTTGATTTCTACTTTCTGATCTTCCAGATTGCAACAAGGCGCAGGAAGAGAGCACACTTATTCTAGCAAAAATAAAAAAACTTGAAAATAAAACCCTACCTACACTATGTTAATTAGAAATGAGAGAGTAGTTATGTGTAATCAAACAACCAATGTAGCCATGCACGCAACAGTAATAAAAAAAGGTTATCTTTCAATTTATAAATTGATAGTCAGGAATATGTATGAATGTGTGAAATTAGCAGTTGAAACTGTAAATTAAAAAAAAAGAAAAAGAAAAACTAAATGAAGCTAACCTAGTATTTGCTTGAAACCAATGTTCGATCAGGCTTTTATAGGTGTAATTTGTCTTACTCAGATCATGTTGCAGCTCCTCGTTGTCCTCCTCGCCCTCTTGTGCACCTAATGATTCTTCATTAAACATGCAAGGTTCTTCGTATGTTGATTCTTTGTTCGCCTTAGGAGGAGTGAATAAGATTTCGGTTGCTGTCAATATCTCCTCTTCCAGAGAAGAGGAGACCCCGAATTTTTCTAAGATCTGCGTAAGTTGTTCCAAGCTTAAATTCATTGTTAAATCATGTTAAAAAAAAAGGATTCTTACAGCACCCAAAACTGAAATCTAAATGAAAAAAACTTGAATAAAAGCACTCTTACTGAAACAGAAAAAACAAAAATTACTCTTCACAATTGCGGAAATTAAAACGTTCCTAATAGTTGGCAAGGACAGTGAGGAATCTCCTCTCATGAGCTTCTATGACCCTCAACGCATGTAGACCATAAAAATTAAAACTACTTTTGCGTGAATTGAAATTTGCAGAAATTGAAATTACTTCTACCTAGTTGGTAGGGAGAACATGAGGAGTCTCCTCTCATGAGCTTCTTTTTCCCCTTACCAACATGTCTAGATCACACTTGCAGAAATTAGACACTCTTGTATAAATTGAAACTTGCAGAAATTGCAACTAATCTTGCAAAAATTGAAATTACTTCTACCTAGTTGGTAGGGAGAACATGAGGAGTCTCCTGTCACAAGATTCTATGACCCCTTACCAACACGTTTAGATCACACTTGCATGAATTAAAATGAAAAAGAAACTAATACCTCAATCCATCGTGCTTCCTTGGAAACGGCACCAAAATGTTGGGCTCTAAAGATGTCTTAAAATATAACCTCTATGCATCATCCAAAGGTAGGCGTTGGCGCAAGTGTTTTACTTGTTGCCTATGTAGGTTCTTACCTTCTGTTTTCAATACCTGTCCTTCAGAGATGTGACCCCTGCAAAGGGACAGCAATCGTAACAAAAGGAACAGCAATCGTTCCATTCAAATGAACAGCAAAAGGAACAGTAATCGTAACAAAAGGAACAACAATCGTTCTATTCAAATGAACAGCAAAAGGAACAGCAATCATGACAAGGGAACGACAGTCGTTATATTGGGCCAAAATAATGTTGTATTAATTGAGTTGTAGTACTTTCCCAACTATCTAATTTGTCAACCTGGGGTTCGTAAACTCACAAAACACACGCAAAGTATATGCAAGATTGAAGGAAGACTAATCTAATCTAATGTTTAAGATACAACTGAAGTTGAATCATTAATCTAACACACGACTAAAATAGAATCGTTAATCTAACACACAACTGGAATTGAATCAATCTAGTTGCGTAAATGAAATTACTCTAAGAATGGGAAATTGTGTAAAGGAAAATAATCTAGAAATGGGGAACTACATCAAAGAAAAGCAGATACAACAAGTGAAGAGTTGAATGGCATAAAAACATATGAGAGCTCTCACTAATAAAGCAGTCTTACATTCAATAATCAAATAAATCTTCATAAAAGAATAATGAAAGCATGAAAACCAAAACCATGAATCAAATCTAAGAATCCTTTTCTCTTTCGAATCCAAATACTACCATTAATGACTACTCTAATTCTAATTACATAATCTAACTCCATCCTAATTCCTCTTCTACTTGAATCCTCATGAAGAGAGAGCACTCTCTTTTATACATGAGAGCCTTGAAGATAAGATAACCATCTCATTATTACAGATCCACTT
>ML784994.1:266261-298416 GCA_009831015.1 Picea engelmannii
AGATCCACTTTTCTCTCAACCTATTTCCCATTATTACAAAATATAATCCCTTCAAATCCTCACACATATCTCTCATATATCTTGGATAAGATATTTCAACCAAATCTCCATGATCTTCTCCTTGGAATGGGCTTGAATTATCTCCTCAAATATTGAAATGGCGGAGGAAGTATTCAAGAAGTCCTTTGAATTAATCCTTCAAATATTCCTACACGTTACAAAGCTCACACATATTTGAGATATATATGAAAACATGTCAATTTTCTAACATTTAATCGCAAATTCCTTTTAAATACTAAAATGAATAAAGTGGAGAATCATAAGGTGAAACCCAAGTATATTTATGGAAATGATATCGTGAAAGGTTAATGGGGCGATGCAATGTGGATAATGATGAAGGGAAAGGTGGATGAAAATAGGATATTTCTGAGCCCCAACACCCGCCATTAGAAAAATATAATAGAACATTATTTTCTATTTGCTAGATAAGAAGATACATCAAGCCACGACTATTTTTACAGGGTCGCATATCAATTATAGGAGCATACAGATATGTGTATTCTCATCCATACTCTGGTCGCAAAGATCCTTAGACCATGGGCATGGTAAACTATATACTGGTGGAAGTGTTGAGATGGAATCTGTAGATCAATTCAACAAGGAATGGATTGTCATCGTCGATGCAATCTGAAAGGAGAGTTGTTGATTTGTTCAGTACAGAGGATCGAGATTTAAGATTTACTATCTTCAAGACGATATGTTGATCATGATCGTGACATTATTGATGTTTCTGCTTACTGGAGAGAATGAAATCCTCTTAAAGGGGGCAGAGATTTATTCTGGGACAAGAGAATTAATGGAATAGGTGGAGATGCAGATTCTACTACAGAACCAATATTGTTTGTTGATAGGATTCCTTAGGAAGAACTGCCATAAAGAGTCATTGTTTTCCTTTCTACTTACATATATATCTATTTATGTGTGGTGTGCAAGTAAGTGTGGTGAAGGAAGAAGGACTCTTGTCTCTTGATATAAACTAGAAACCCCGGTTTCAAGAACAAAGTTTCTTATGTTTGTTAAGAAGTCACCTTGTATGATTGAATTTTGAGGACATTATATATCCAGACTGCCTTTCTAGAAACTGATAGATAGTCGAAAGAAAAATATCTAACAAATGGACATATGTCCATAGGATGCTTCATTACTTGACAACTTTTCTCATGGAAGCCTCGTTGAGCCGAGTTTGTCAATATTGTTTATTGTACAAGTTCATCAAAGATGGTCAAAAGCATTTGTACTTTAAATGTGTCTAGTGGGAAGCTCGAAGTTGAGGTGAAGAAAGAGCAAAACCATGAGATTGTAGAGTGATTTTAAGTGTTGATGAAGACCAGTCACACAATGATAAATATTTTAATATTTGATTGTAAGTTTTTGAATGTAAGCATTAAAGGGGGGTGTTAGACATAATGCTTACATTAGTGTTGTGTACTAAGTTTGGGATTGGTTTGATATTGTTGGAGGTTGTTGAGAGATTCTCTCAACCTCTCTCTAAGATTAGAATAATTTGGATCTGACAAAACTTATTTAAGTGTGATGTATATCAGTATAATAGAGTAATACTAATAGTGTTTTGTGTGTAATTCATGTACAATGTCTGCTCATCCAAAGTTTAATACTATTTTCTAACTTACAAAAAAAATTACTCAAAATAATATTATTAATGTATCAATATAATAGTATTAATGTATCAATGTAATATTGGTGTTTAAAATTAATGTAATATTGTGCTAATGTACTATTAATGTAAAATACATTAATAATAATGAATAAATATAGTAATACAATAATAATAAATATAGTAATGATATGTAATAAATAAATATAGAATAATACATTAATCATAGGTATTACTATATATTCAATAAAATAATTAATAAAGCTCAATCATTTTATAAAGTTTAATAAATTAATCAATAAAATTCAATAATTAATAATTATATTTAATAAAAATTTAAAGCTCAATAAATTTAATTGAATAATTAAAATAATATGATTGTGAGAGAGTAATTAAATTTGAAACTAATATTTTTACAAAATTTTAGAAAACTTCAAATAAAATAATTAAAATATTCTCTTGTAAATTTTTCATATATTTAAATATAAAATAATTATGCTTCTAATAATCGTATAACATTGTGCTCCTGGTTCTCTCGCAGGTTGTCGGTCTGGTGCCTCCTACCCCCCCCTGCCCTCCTTCGTAGCAGCTGCAGAAGCTCCAATGGCGGCCCCCTCGTCTCCAGTGCATGGTGGCGCCTCTCCTGGTAAAGTCGCAGCAATGGCTATGGGCCTCCCTCCCTCGACCACGACCTCCATGTCCAGGCTGACCTCTCTTATAGGAGCTAACCCTGGTGCTCTGACAGCAACATCCTCAGACTTTCCCCCTCTAGTGCCAGCCCTCTCCTTTAAAGAGGTTGCTTCACGCCAAGGGTCTCTCTCTGGTCTGCATGCATCAGCGTCAGAGGCTGCTTCTCATCAAGGTCACCCCTTCGGTCTGCATGCAGTAGTTCCTGAAGCTCTGGCATTTTCCATTCCAATGTCGCACAAAACCTTAACTCATGCTCGCCATTACAGTAGGCATGCTCTAGTTTGCAGGTTTAACGAGTTTTGGCCCTCTCTTCTAGAGCTACTCTCTTGGTTCTCCTCCAAATGGTACCCATTCTTAGATGGAGAAGTCATTACCTGCCACTATGCAAAAGGGTTTTTTGTGGTAGTTTTTTATTCTACAAGCGACAAAGACAAGGTGTATAACTCTGGGCCATGGTTCTAGGGCAGAGCAGGTCTGTCCATGCAACTTTGGACCCCTGCCTTCGACCCCTCCATGGATTGTATCTCTTCAGCCCCAGTCTGGGTGAGACTTCCTTATTTTCCCCTACATTTCTGGGGGGGTGATTCTCTTCAGTCTATTGGCAATGGCCTCGGCAAGTTCCTCTGTAGAAGTCCGGACTCCAAGCCAGCCTGCTCCACCTTCGCCTGAATCTGTGTTGAAATGGATTTCTCCAAAGGTTTCCCAGCTGAAATTATTCTCCAAGGCAAGGACTAGTCAAGGACCCAAAAACTCGACTATGAGAATCTCAGTTTCAAGTGTAGGAACTGCTTCGAAATGGGGCACTTAGCCCGTAATTGTGGGAAACCACCTGGGAAAAAAAGGTCGTCCAAGCCCACCTGGTGGATGGAGGCGTCAAAGGAACCGCGTTCTGAAAGAAAGACCTTGGAAGCGACAGAAGAAGTAGAAGTTGAAGCCGAAATCAAATCCCCTATTAAGGGGGAAGTAGAAGAAGTAGAAGTTGAAGCCGAAATTAAATCCCCTACTAAGGGGGAAGCAGAAGATACTCCCAAGTCGCCCATCCAGCAAGAACCCCTGACTGCAAACTGGGAAAACTTAGCTGAAAAGGAAGACCCTCTACGCCCGACTGGAAGCCAATCCACGGACCAGAGTAATGAATGGCAAACAGTGTCAAAGAAGAAAAAAAACTTCCAACCTAGAAGTGATGTAATGACACGAAACTGCTCAGGCTCGTTGAAATAATCTTTGTGTCCGTGAATTAGTACGGAGTTAGGATCTTTAGGCATTTGTTTTCCGGTTTACAAGCAATTCTCTATCGATGTATCGAACCACAGTGGCATGTCCACTGTTATTAATACAAAGCTCCATTAACCGTTTCTGTCAAAAAAAAAAAAAATTGTATAACATTAGTTATACAATTAATGATATTAATGTTATGCAAGGACCCACTTAATTAATAATTTTATGTATTAATGATATATTAATATTACAATAATGTTAATAATGTTACATAAATATAATTTTAATAATGTTACATTAATGTTAATAGTGTTACCTTAATGTTAATAGTGTTACGTTAATGATGTTGCATTAATAATGTTACATTAATGCTAATAATGTTACATAAATATGATGTTAATTGATATTGATGAAATAATAGATATAATGGTTGAGGAAACAGTGAATTTAAATATTTATATCATCAATACACATTACTGCATTTAAATCTTCATAGTGGAAATAAACATTATGAATTATAATGTTTGAATACAATTAATGTTATATTGGTTTGATGAATAGTTTATTCTTAAACAACATTAAGTTTTAATGAATAGTTTATTCTTAAATGGAAAGACAACACAATAAATGTTGATATGGCCTGTTCCATTCGGTTATTCATCTTATTACATTCGAAATGTTACAATATGGCTTAATTTTAATGTTTACCTCTTAATTTATGAAAGTGAAACATAATCTATCGAATTTTTACTCCTTAATTCAATGTCATCTTTTTGTATGTCACAAATATTGATTTCAACCTCATAAAATTATTACTCTCTATATGTGGCCATGTAACACACTACTCAAAGTAAACTGCAAGACCAAATTCAAACATAACATATATTTCTCTTCACGTCTCTGAAATAATATTAAGTTAATGGAAATAATTTTTTTACTTTTAAATCACCTTAAATCGCCACTATATCACATTGCTTTATAGTGAACCTCTTCAAATATTACTATTAAAGTTTCTCATTATGCAATAACATTAACATTAAATTCAACGATATGCTTGATTATAATTGTCACAATGTGTTATTTTCTTTAACTCATCCTCCTATTTTATTGCTCTTAAAATGGGACAATGTTTTATAAAATTTATCTCGACCATACGATAAACTTCTTCATGCTGCAATATAACCCTTAAGGAAAAACATAAAGTTATATAATCATTCATGAACATCGTAATTTGACAAAAACCAGTGACAAACGTACAATTTGACAATAGCAAAAAATATGAACTTTGCAATGTGACATAACCAGTTAGAATGTCCCAAATGAATCATCCCCTTCTGGAATGTTACATTTGCAACATAATTGGTAACATAGAAATTCAATATAACTCAATCAACATAAACATCTCAATGTAACATAACCATACTCAACCTTAGCCAACCTCCCTCCACCATAGTGACAGCGGCACCCATGGGCTACCATAGTCAATCATGGGAAACCATAGTCTTCCATGTTAGCCATGGTTATATTGATATAGGCCTTGCAACATAACCCAACCCTTCATGTATTTCATAATGTGACATATAATGAGGAACATACTATTTTCTTATAAGCCAACCTGGTTGGATTTTAGAATGAAACATCATCATTCTCGAACATATCACTTTAACATAACTCATAAGGACTTTATCTATTTCAATTAATCATAAATGAATGGTATATGTGGTGTAATGTTGCAACGTGACTGAACCCAGCATATCCCTACATGAACATTGCAATGTGATGCCCATAGCCAAACCTTACTATGTGATGAATATTTCACTTTGTCACATTGTGATGAACATTTCCCTATGTTGTGATGTGTCAAACATTTCCCAATGTCGATAAGTGAAAAAAATATCCCAACATCACATTGTCACTATCGTATCCCAACGTCAGTATGTGATGAACATATCCCAATGTTACACTATCACCATCGTATCCCAATGTCACAATGTGACAAACATAAATTGTTTGTGTCACGAACATTTCCCAATGTTGGGATGTGACGAACATTTCCCAATACCAGAATGTGTCGAACCTTGGCCAACATCACAATGCGACTATGATATTTGAACTTCGGAATGTGTCGAACATTTCTTAATGTGAGAATCTGACAAACATTTCCCAACGTCATAATATGTCGAACATTGGCCAACATTGCAATGTGGCTATCATGTTCTAAATGTCAGAATACGGAGAACATATCCAAACGTCAAAATGTGATTAATATTCCCCAATGTCATAATGTCACAATCTGGCATACAAAACCCTTCATCGCATTGTGGCGTACAAAACCCAACGTCACATTTTGACGTACAAAACCCAATGTCACATTATGACAAAAATATCTTAACATCACAATGTGATGAACATAACCCAATGTCATAATGTTTCAAACATATACCAACATCTAATGTAAAAAACCCAATGTTACAATGTGACATACAAAAGCCTTCATCACAATGTGACGTACAAAACCCAACATCTTAATGTGATGAACATACCCTGACCTCGCAATGTGATGTAAAAAAACCAACTTTGTAATATGATGTGCAAAATCCAATGTTGCAATGTGACAAAAAAATCCCAATGGCGCAATGTGACAAATAAATCCCAATGGCGCAATGTGACAAATAAATCCCAATGGCGCAATGAGACAAACATCACCTGACATTGCCTAATGTCTCAATGATATGAACGAAGCATGTTGTCATAGTCTAACGAACAAAACTTGATCAACATTTAAATGCAACATTTCCATAGTAAACCATGGTTAAACATAATCAACAAGGTTTACCATAATCATCTCCACAAGATCTTCCAAGGTCAACCATGGTCATGGTCAACCAAATCAACCTCGGTCAACCACAATTAACTATGATCAATCATATTCAACCTTGGTCCATGTCAAAGTCAACCATGATTAACCATAGTCAATCGTGGTAAACCATAGTCAACAATTGTCACGGTAAACCATAGTCATCGTCATAGTGAACCATAGTGAAGGGCATAGTCATGGTCAACTATAGTCATGTTTAAGGTCAACCATGATCAAAGTCAACCATAGTCAACCATAGTCACTGTCAAAAATGGTCTTGGCCAACCATGGTCAACTATGGCCAACCACTGTCAAACATGGTTAATCATTGTCAGCCATAGTCAACCTTACTCATGGTCATGTTCATCCATGGTCAACCTTGGTCACAACTTTGATCAACCATAGTTAACCATGGTGTACATTAACCACAATCAACCATGGTCATGGCCATGCTCAACCATAGTCAACCATACCAAACCAAAGTCAACCTAGGTCTACCAAAGTTAATCATGGTCATGATCATTGTCATGGTCAACCATACTTAACCACAGTCATGATCAACCAAGGTCAACTGCATTCAACCATGTTATTGGTCATGAACAACTATGGTCTACAATGATCAACCATGATCATCCATGGTCAAGCACAGTGATGGGCATGGTCATTTTTGGTCAACCATGAATGGCCAACCATAGTCATTATCAACCATAGTCATGGTCATGGTCATGGTCAATTGGAGATAACTATGGTCATGTTCATGTTGAACCATAGTCAACCATGGTCATGGTCAACATGGTCATCCATTAATAATTAATACATTATTTCATTACTTATGTTAATGCTCATCCATGGGTATTATTATTAATGTAGTATTATTTTATTAATGTACTATTAATACTTTAATACTCTAATGTAATAATGTAATAGTTTAATGTATTTATGTAATAATGTATTACTATTGTATTAATGTAGTATTAATACCTTATTAAAGTATTAATGTACTATCAATACTTTAATACTTTATTAATGTATTAATTAATAATAATTTAATACTTATTAATGTATTAGTTAACAATACTTAATATATTAATAATGTATTAATAAGTTAAATAAAATTTTAAAAGATTAATGATATAATGTATTATTAATGTATTTTAATGTATTAATTAATGTATACATTACATTAATGTATTAATTAATTAATACATTAATACTTTAACACATTAATGTATTTATGTATTAATACATTAATTAATAGATCATTAATGTATTAATATCTAATTAATGTATAAATCAATTAATTAATACTTTGATTATATTGAAGGCATGTATATAGGAACAGTTTTTGCTTGAAACATGTAAACATGTCAAAATTTGTTAACCAATACCACATGCCACGTCATGTATCCACATATCCCCTATCATTATCATTATCATTGTCCTTACCTATTGATCCATTTGTTGAAGGAAACGAATGTAAATATGAAGGGGCGAATGTGAATCTAATGGTTTTACTGCATCGGTATATTTGTTACAAAGGTTGCCTCCTTTCATCAATTAAATATCCACCATGGTTGTATCGTGATTCTCATATTCTCCACTAATTATGCACAATCTCCTTGGTGCCTCAGAGAAGCCTCGCTTATTGCACACCAAATAGTGTTGTACAGGCAAGGTAAGGGGTTGGCTCATAGAATCCTTGCTTATCACATGCCAAATAGTGCAGTAGAGGCAAGGTAAGGGGTTGGCCATCCCCATTCCCTTATTTTTACAATGTCACTCCAACACAAGTATGATACCCAGAGAATTGTGGCGGCCCATTCATTGAATCATTCAAAGAATATGAAAACATTGGGAGAACAAATTGACGAATGAAAGGCTCTACCAGCCTTAAATTCCATTCTATGGAAACTAAAATGAAAGTATCAATTGCAAGGTGGGTTCTAGTGGTGGAAAGGGAAAACTCAAGTAGCTGGAAATGCCAACGATTTGGTCGGACACTAAATATAGATGAAATCTCTTTTCAAAGTGATAAAATTATACTTGAAATCACCATCATGGTCTAGGTTAGCTTAGGGTTGGGGATAGGCTTGAATATTTGCCTTCACATGCAAGGAAATCACCATTGAAGATTGTTACCACATGAAATAAATTCATAGAAAATCTAGTGAAAGGAGTGAAGGTCGTTCACAGGCTCAGAGTTCCCACTTGTAAAAATGTATTTCCCTTGAGGGAGCCTTAATTTTTCTAGAAAAATGGAAGTTTAATCTCAAATATCAATCAAAACATTAATCATTCCATTGCCTAAAATACATCTTAACTCATCCAATCAAATTTTGAAGAGATACCACTGCCCAGAAATTAATTATCATCACCTTAACTACCTTATTCATTTAATGATCATCACCGCCACACCATTCCATTTTTGGCTTATCGGCTTTCAAAAGGGAAATGAATCATTTATCTTTTGGAAAATCTAAATTTGACTTGGGTATAGCGAAGTGGCAAGTTAATCGACTAAGCATTTGTATATATATCCATGTAATTCTGATTTTAAATATAGATAGAGAGAAAATTGATAATGAAATTTTGAGAGTGTTAACAGGGGATTTTATACTATGTTTATGTTTGAATATGAGTTTGTAAACTCATGATAAAGTTCATACTTATTACAGAGTAATTTATTTTGTTGTAGCATGCATACTCTTTTTTTTGTTTGAAAACTTCAGTTAAATCCTCATGTTGTGCAGTGTTTTTGTTGTAGAATGCTATTTAGATTTAGTACAGAAGTATTGGGTGAATTTATTGTTGCAGGGAATGATTCAGTGAAGTTATTTTACAGCTGGAATCTGAGTTTTTAATCTTTTGTTATAATTTCCATGTTTGTGTTATAACTCTCTTTTTTGTTGTAAAGTCATTTTTAATCCATGTTGAAACACATGTTGAAAAGGTTGTTGTAGAAGAGAGTATCAATATTTTTGTATGATGCAGGAGTGATTCACTTAAGTTTTTTTTTTGTAATAGATTTTTATTATTTGTTGAAACACGTTGTTGAAACACTTGGTTGTAGCTTACAGGTATTGTTGAAAAATGTTGTTGAAACACATGGTTGTAGATTATAGGTGTTGTTACACAGCGTTGAAACTCTTGTAATAGATGTTCATTGTTTTCTTAAGCACTCCCCTGCATCCTTCATTGTGGTATCGGAGCTAGTAACCTTTCTAGTTCCTCATTGTAACTGAATATAGTGATTTGGAATCTGATTTAAAATGGATATAAATAGTAATTTGGCTTAGCCACGGATTTTTTTTTTGACTAAAAAAAATTATGATTCTTGGTTTATCAGAATGAGAACAATTATGTGTTCTCAAGATCTTTGGGAGTTTGTTACTGTTGGTTATCCAGATCCTGTTGACCAAGCAGCAGAAATGGCTCTGACAAATGTTGAGCGGATTTTGTTGAAGGAGAACAGAAAGAAAGACAACAAAGCCCTCGGTCTTATTCAACAAGGCCTAAATGAAACCATATTTCAGAAGTTGTCAAGTGTATTTTCTTAAAATCAAGCTTGGGACACTCTTGAAACTAGCTATCAAGGTGTATCCAAGGTGAAGATTGTCAAGGTTCAGAATTTGAGGAGACTTTGAAAATATGAAGATGAAGTACAATGAGTTAGTTGATAGTTTCATGACTCAAGTCATGAATGTTGTGAATCCGCTAAGGCAGTATGGTGAAGACCTCTCAAACAAGAGAGTAATTGAGAAAGTTCTCATATATTTTCCAAAGACGTTTGAATATGTAGTTGTATCTATAGAAGAATTTAAAGATATTAGGCTTATGCATATTGATGAATTAATTGGTTCTCTGATTGCTCATGAATCCAAGATGTCTAGATATGATAATCCATTAGAAAATGCCTTCAAATCCCATATTCATGTTACTAGAGGTAGAGGTAGAGGAATTTATAGTAGCAAAAGAAGAGGAGGTTGATTTGTTGGTCAGAGAGACAACAAAAATGATTCATAATCTGAGGAGAAAACTCAGTTGAATCCTCCCATTTTAAGGGGGAGTTGCAGCAGATCATGGCAGCAAGCAAATCATAGGTATGATAAATCTAAGGTACAATGTTATTATTGTAAAAAATTTGGACATTATGCCAACAAGTGTTGGAAGAAGCAAGCAGATGTTGGAAAGTAGTCTGCTCACATGACAGATGAGTCAAAGGATGACTAGAAACCTATGTTTCTGACTTGTAATGTCACCCAGGAAAGTTCAAAATATGTTTTGTTTTTAGATAGTGGATGTAGCAATCACATGACTGGAAATAAAAAATTAATTTCCAGTTTAGATACCAATATTCAGTCTAAGGTAAATTTGGGTAATGACTGTAAGGTAAGAGTTAATGGTAAAGGTGTGATTCTTGTTTATACTAAGAATGATGAAAGAAGAAAAATAGATGATGTTTATTATGTACCTGGTATGAAATACAATATGTTAAGTGTTGAACAAATGATAGAGAAAAAGTACATAGTGTTCTTCAAGAACGAGGCATGTACAATTTATGATAAGTATCCAAGTAAGCAATTGATTTCCAGAGTAGAGATGACAAAGAATAGAATGCTTCCATTTATTATGAAAAATGATATAACTGACTCTTTGAATGCTTATAAAGCTAAAGGTTTGGATGAGTCATGTTTATGGCATTTGAGATATGTCCATTTACATTTTGAAGGTCTAGATTTGTTGTAGAAGAAGCAAATGGTGAAGGAGTTTCCCAGTATTCAACAACCAACAAGCTCATGTGAGAGTTGCATAATTACAAAGTATCGCAGGGATAAATTTATTTCTGGAGTTTTGTAGAGGGATAAAGCTCCATTGGAACTTGTTCACACACATTTGGGTGGACCGATGAAAACATCTTCATTGAATGGTAATGTCTATTTTATGACTTGTATTGATGATTTCAGTCCAAAAACATGGGTTTATTTGTTGAAGCAGAAGTCTGAAGATTTTGATATATTTAATAGGGTTAAAGTTATGGTTGAAAAGGAGAGTGGAAAATATATTAAAGTCATGAGATCAGACAGAGGAGGTGAGTATATGCTAACTGATTTCATGGAGTTTTGTCAGTATCATGGAATCAAGAGACAATTTACTACTCATTATACTCCACAGCATAATGGAGTAGTTGAAAGGAAGAATCGAACCATTATGAATATGGCTCGAAGTATGTTGAAGGAGAAGCATCTTCCAAACAAAAAATGGGTTGATGCAGTTCTTTTTTCATTACATATTCTGAACAGAAGTCCAACTAAGAGTGTAAAGAACCAATTTCCCCTAGAAGCTTGGAGTGGTAAGAATAACAACATATATCATTTGAGGATTTTCAGGTGTGTAGCTTATGCACATGTACTTGAAAAAATGAGGAGAAAGTTGGTTGACAAAAGTGAGAAATGTGTCTTTGTTGGATACAATGAGGATTCTAAGGCATATAGACTCTATAATCCCATCACCAAGAAGTATGGTATCAGCAAAGATGTTGAGTTCAAAGAAGAAGAAGCTTGGGATGGTAGCATTGATAAAACTATTTCAGGGGGAGCTGAAATATCTCATGAAGATTATGATGGAGATGAGAAAGCCGTACAAGGTGGACAGTTGAATCCAAAGTCACATCTACCTGCAACAAGAAATCTTGTAAGACAATCACCAGGAGTCATCCCATCACAACTAAGAATGCTCAGAACATATGAGTGTGGTGAGCCAATAGGTCATGGTGGACAACAAATAGGATCAGAGGTAAGTGATGAATCAAATCCTACTTTAGCTTCATTAAGAAACAGAATTATAGGTAAGAATACTAGAAGTTTAAGAGAATTGTATGAGCAAAATGATGAAGTAGATCAAGTTTCAAATTTTTCATTAATTGCATATGATCCTGTAAATTTTGATGATGTTGTTAAGAAAGAAGTTTGGGTAGAATCCATGAATGAAGAAATTGATGCCATAGAAAGGAATAATACTTGGGAACTTGTAGATTTACCTGAAGACAAAAATTGTATTGGTGTTAAATGGATTTACAAGACCAAGTTAAATGTTGAAGGCGAAGTTGAGAAGCACAAGGAAATGATTGTAGCTCGGGGGTTCAATCAACAACCCGGTATTAATTATATTGAAACTTTTGCACCTGTAGCTAGGATCGATACAGTCAGAATGGTGTTAGCCATTGTTTCTCACATTAAATGGTGCATGTACCAAATGAATGTAAAATCTACATGTAATACCCTTATTTCCCCCAGTTTGTAAATATAACTATAACTTGCCAAGATACTATGACAGACTATATGTGTGTGAATATTTGATTTGATGAACCTTTATATAAAAGGTCAACGTATGTATTTTTTGTTATTAATTGAAAATGGATAAGTGTTTCATAACTTTTGAAAGGGGGGGTTTCCAAGATAGACCATGGATTCCATGAGATATATGGTGAGGGGAACCATAAATTGTTGAGATGACCCCCCATCAAACCAGTACCTTACTGGAATTAATGGCTCAGACCCAGAATAGTTATCTAACCCATAAATGAATTACCAGTCAAAATGGTAGTTGGAAGAGTCCTCCTCATGAGTTAATGAGGAGATGGGGCAAAGTACCTATCTACAAGACTTCCAGACCTGACCACAATCTGGGGATTCGGACCCACGCAACCTTGCTAAGGAAGGAAAGAAAGAGGTAATTTATGCGAAAAGAAAAGGGGGAAAAGAATCATATCTGCGAAGAGAGCAGAGTCGAAAGACCAATATCGAGAAGAGAAAATAGAGCTTGTAGCTCTCTAGTTCGAGGAAGAACTGATAAATAAGATTTTTTTGGGCACAAGAAGTGACTAGAAGGGTTTTTGTTACAAGCTAATAAACGAGGATGATGAATGATTGTGGAAGTACTCATGCAGACCTCCTTGCTTGGAATAGATAAAATTGGTTTCCAAGGTCCCGTGGGAGGAGGAGAGTAACCTCCATCCCTGACTATCATTGAGAAAGAAGGAAGAGTCTCTCTCAGAGCATCATGGTATAGCTCGGGGGTGGCTAGTGGTAAATCCATTAAGAGTGGTTGTGCCTATGGTTGGGTGGAAACAGGCACCCCTTTCAGTAGTCGCTTCACAATTTCTGATTTTTTATAAGTATATTCATACTCTGTATTGAAATGGAAATGATGCTTGAATACATATTATATGTCTTTGAATGATTTATGTATTGAATGAATAAGGTAGATGTATAAAATATCTCCCTGTGAACTGAGGATTTTGAATGGTCGTCTATTTTCCTATGTTTAGTAGTTTACGAGTCCTAGGACGTAAGCCTACAAGAGGGTCGAGGTAGGATTTATTGGAATTTTTAAGTCTTGTCGACCTCTTGAATGTACCCTCGCGGGAATTTCAATTTCAAACCCTATGGAAGGAGGGTGCCTCCTTCAGAATCTTCACCGTATGACCTAGGGCTCATGCCCATGTCCTTAACCCATTTATAGATAAAGGAATTAGCAAGTAACCCACAAGAGTTTCGAAAGGACCCATGTGACCAAGGTCTAGGAATCCTACGTTGGGCCCGAAAGGAGTTAAGCTTTCTGGCTTCAGAACTCCGGAGTGTTTATACCCTACTATTTATAAATCGGTCAAAGGCAACTGATGGTTGTGTCTACCCACAAGGTCGACTAGTGCCTAGCGGTTTCCTTATCTGGGACAGATGGAATTTCCTCACCATTAAACCTTTATCTATTCATTTATCATGAAGTAACGCGAGCCACCAATTTGAGAGTATTCAGGAGTTCCCTTAGTCATTGGATCTACGCCAAGGAAACTTCGGCAAAGTCCCACTTAGGGATAACAGAGATGCTATAGCATAAAACTCCCCCAAGGACAGAGTTGTGAAGTAACAAGAACCGTAGATCTAAGGATCCTTAGGGATCTTCCTTGGCTGTTGGATTTATGCCAAGGTCATCTCGGCATTGACCACTCCATAATAAAGGGGGGGTAAGCGAGTGGAGCACCCGAATTTTGAATTCGCGAAGTGATAAGGGTCGTATATCTGAGGATGTTTCAGGATCTTCCATGACCATCATATCTATACCATGGTCATCCCGGTGTTGATCACTTCGGGATCAAGGAGGGAGTCGCACCACGAATCCCATGAACGTCGAAGTTACGAAGTTACGAAGTAATGGAGGCTGTAGATCTAGGGGTTACGTGGACACACTGTCATTGTAAGATCAAAGGACTTGGAAGGTGATCATTATGGGGCGACGTGCTATGTTGACATCACCCAAGGTGACGTGGACCTCTGTTTGATGTGCCACATGTCACCTGGATATGGACATTTCACCGACCCTACGTTCCCATTAAGACGTGACATATGTCACCCACTATAGGGGCCACATTTCCTCTCTTCCTTATCGCATGTCATCTATGTCAATTACCTGTTTGGTCCATGTGGCGGGAGGAGTATTCGAGACCCACCTGTATTCGTCGTCGCATATAGTACGTCACCCTATGCGAGAGTGGACTCTTCAGAAGTTCAGGGCTTCGAGACTATGGGGGTTTGGGATGCAGCGTCGTGGGAAGGGTAGAAGACCCAAAGGCTAGAGCCACATGGAGAGAGTCTTGGAATTTGGGACTTCGGAGGACATGCGTACAGAAAAGAAAAGGGATGTTCAGTGCCAAAGCGTCGAACGTTGAATTCTCCTCTAGTTGTGTGTTAGAAAAGGATTAAGTCTCACTGTTGGTTTGAACGGTGTATGGACCATCATTGCGGGAGGTAGGAACCAGGAAATGGTATGAACGTGATGGATCCACGTGAGCGCTATGTACCAATGAACGTCTGAATGACTTTGGGAAGCCATAAATTGTAAACTAGAGGTCAGATTAGATTCTGGTAACAGTCGTTAGAAAGATACGGGCAAGTAGAAGAGGGTGGTTCATCTCGGAGAGATGATTCAAGTTAATTTGAGTAAGAAAAATTTTTATTCCTTATCCCTATAAAGGGTACTTAGGGGTCGGGTGTGTTACAAACTGGTATCAAAGAGTGGTTACAACACTTAGCCTTCTTGGGCTCATGAACGATTCGCTTACAAATATTATTTAAAGAACTTTTGGGGTGACACCCTATCTTATTCCTTTCCTAAAAGGCTTAGTTAAACCTCTATTGAAGAAAGGAATGAATTTTTATATTGTTTTATGTGTTTGGAAAATATGAACTGTGTGTTGTCCATGAACTAATAGACCATTAACTAACAGAAAAGTTTTTATCATCACTCAAGCATTTAGTAAATCGCATGAAAACTACAACATAAAGGATGGTGACATACCATGAATTGGGGGAAATCTCCCACAATAGAGAGGAAGAATATTATGAGAGGAGGTCGGTGGAAACCCCTCCACCGACCTCCTTATGGTAGAATTACAAAGTTGTAAGGCTGAAAATGAAAGGTTAATAAAAGAGAAGGAAAAGAAAACTGAAATTAATGCATTCATGCTGCAAATCTTATCAGATATACAAAGGTAGTTGTAGCATGGACTAGCAACCAGTTATGTGGACAAACATCATACGAAGAAAACCTAGATTCCACCTGAGATACGAAAGAATGGCATAGAAAATGGCCACACAAGGAGGAGCACATCAAAGAATACCCAACATGAAGCCAAGAGACACTTGTCGGAAGAATCCTTCAGTGAGGAAACTGACAACTCCAAGGAATCCTTTAGTAGCAAAACTAGTTCTAGTTCCCAGATGAAAATAAAGAAGAGAAAGCATTCCAAGAGTCATGACCCTGAGGAGTTCAAGAAAGCCAAACCACCCAATTTTGATGTAGATATTAAGAATGGGGAAGAAGCATAATTTTGGCTTATTGACTTGAAAAAGTACTTCAGAGTCCATGACTACTCTGAAAAATTTAAAGGTTCGAATAGTCATTTTTAACTTGAATGGAAAGGCCTCCATTTGGTGGGAGGATCTTAGGAATGTGAAAGGAATCCATAAGGACTTTTCATGGAAACAATTTGATAAATACTTCAAAAAGAAGTATCTGTCAGAGAAATACTTTGATGGGAAGACCAAGGAATTCTATGAACTCAAGTTGGGACAGCTCACCATAGATGAATACATCAATAAATTCCTTGAGTTGATAAGGTATGTACCCTAAATAAAGGATGAAAAGGTAAAGATGCAATGATTTATTAGTGTAATACCTCGATCATTATTGGACAGGATTGAATTTGATGAGACAAAGACCTTAGAAGATACCATCTGGAAGGAAAGGTATTGCTATGAGCGGTTCAATAACAAGACAGAACTTCCCGAGGACTGGAAGAAGAAGAGTAGTTCGGGATTACGGAAAAAGGAGTTTAAACCCTCAAGATTCAAGAGCTATTGGAAAGGTTACAAGATGATCCTTCCTACTAAGAGTGCATACCAGAAAAATTTCCCCTCGTAAAGTGGAAATAAACCCTTTGGAGAAGCCCCAGGTAAGACTAATAACACAAAGAGAGAACCCTTAAAATGTTGGGGTTGTGGAGAAGAACATTTGTTGAGAGACTGCCCGTATAGGAAAAATAACAGTAGGAGGGTCTACAACATCCAAGAGACTATCACAGTCAATGATGTGGCTAGGAGCATGCCAAATATTTATGATGCCTTGGATAATAAACAAGTTGACCACCAAGCTTCAGTGGTGGAGATGGAAGGTATGATTGTCAACCATCTAGTTTCCATTTTAATTGACCATGGTTCTAATTTGAGTTATGTTTCCCCTCAAAATGTTGATAAATGTAAATTGAAACAAGTTAAACATGTTAAATCATGGTTGGTACAATTAGCCACTGGAACCAAAAGAAAATTAATAGAGTTCATACCAGTATGCCAATTCGTTATGAGTGGATTTCCCACCCAAGCGAACATAAACATACTTCTTTTAGGATCTTATGACCTATTGATTGGCATGGATTGGTTGGCTTCCCATAAAACTAAGTTGGATTGTTACAACAAAACTTGGGAGTGTGAAAATGAAGAAGGGAGAAAGGTAACCCTACAAGGGATTCAAAAGTTTGTCTCAGTGAGAGAAATATCATCACTTCAAGTGAAGAATTATTGCAGAAAAGGGTGTCCTTTGTATGCAATACAGGTGTTGGAATCTTTTGAGGATGACAAACCAAGCCTAGAGGACCATCCCATGTTGAGAGAGTATAAAGATGTCTTCCTGGAAGATGTAACAGGTCTACCTCCAAGAAGAGATATTGATTTTTCAATAGAACTTGCACCAGGAGTGATGCTAGTTTCTAGAACACCCTATAGAATGAGTACACCATAGCTAGTTGAGCTCAAACTACAGCTAAAGGAAATGATGGAAAAATACTACATCATACCTAGTGTGTCTCCATAGGGAGCACCAACCTTTTTTGTGAAAAATAAGGATGACACGCTTAGGATGTGCATAGACTATAGGAAACTCAATAAGACAACCATAAAGAATAAGTATCCCTTTCCAAGGATCGGTGACTTGTTTGACCAATTAAGGGGTGTTGCCATTTTATCATGATTGAATTGAGGTATGGATACCAGTAGGTCTGAATTAAGGATGAATACATCCCCAAGACAACCTTTAGGACAAGATATGGTCACTATGAATTTGTGGTGGTGCCATTTGGGCTGACCAATGCACTAGCCACTTTTATGTGCTTGATAAATAATGTGCTCATTAAATTCTTAGAAAGATTTGTATTAGTTTTCGTTGATAATATCCTAATATATTCTAAGAATAGGGAATAGCATGAAGAACATCTCAAGTTAATGCTTCAATTACTAAGAGAACATCATCTCTATGCTAAGTTTAGTAAGTGTGACTTTTTCCAAAAACAAGTCCATTACTTAGGCCATGTTATTTCTAAAGAAGGGGTGGAATTTGATCCTGATAAGATCAAAGCCATTATGGATTGGCCTACCCCAAAGGATGTATCTGATATCGGATCCTTTATGGGTCTAACAAGATAATATATGAGGTTCATAAAAGGATTTTCCAAGATTGGTTGCCCAATCACTTCCCTTTAGAAAAAGGGAGTTAAATTCATTTGTACATCAGAATGTGAAGAGAGATTCCAAGAGATGAAATGCCTTCTAACTAATGCACTTGTGTTGAAGATTGTAGACCCAAACAAAAACTTCCTTGTGTGTACAGATGCCTACAAGTAAGGACTCGAAGGAATCCTTATGCAACAAGAACATGTAATTTTCTACGACTCTGGAAAATTGAATGAGCATGAAATCAATTATGTGACCCATGATCTAGAATTGGCTGCCATAGCGCATGATTTAAAAATGTAGAGGCATTACCTCCTCAGTATAATATTTTTGGGTATGAGAGACCATTGTGGGTTGAGGTACTTGTTTGATCAACCAAAACTTAATGCTAGACAAGCTAGATGGATGGCTCTCCTTAGTGAGTTTGATTTTGAAATCAAACATATTAAAGGGAAAGAAAATAGGGTGGTTGATGCCCTTAGCAAAAGTGTAAAAATGATTCACCTGACAGCGGTAAGCACCTATGAAACGGATGTCAAGGAGAGAGTCAAGAGTGCATAAGAAACCAATGCATTCTTCGACACTGTAAAATCGTACTTAGAACAAGATCCCACAGGGCTGAAGTACGAAGGTTATTAAATGTTGAATGATGGCCTGCTAACTTACAAAGGTAGGTTGTATATCTTGAATTGTGATGACTTGAAGAGGTTCATGATGGATGAACTACACAAAATACCATATATTGGTCATCCTAGTTATCATAAAATGATTACGGCCACTAGGAAACTATTATATCGGCCAGGACTGAAGAAGGACATAGATGATTACTTGGCTAAATGTCTAGAATGTCAGCAGGTTAAGTCTAAACATCGGCATCCAGAAGGGTTGTTGCATCCCCTACCAATTCCATAATGAAAATGGAAAACCATCTCCATGGATTTCATCACCAAATTACCAAAATCGGCCAAGTAGAATGAAGTCATCATGGTAGTAGTGGAAAAATTGAGCAGGGTTGCTCACTTTGTTCGTGTCAAGTTGACTTGCAAAGGCAATAGATATTTCCAGTATCTTCATGAAATAACTATTTTGGTTGCACGACATGCCTAAGGAGATCATATATGACAGAGATACAAAATTTACTTCAAGCTTTTGGACATCTTTAATGGATGGTTTTGAAACTAAATTGTTATTTATCACAGCTTATCACCCTCAAAATGATAGACAGACAAAGAGGGTAAACCAAGTATTAGAGGACATGTTAAGGATTCATGTAATGCATCAGCCTAAGAAGTGGGAAGACTAGCTACCATTAGTATAGTTTTCCTACAACAATGGATATCAAGAGTCATTAAAGATGAGCCCTTTTGAAGCCCTGACAGTGCAAGATTCCAATCAGCTGGAATAATCCAGTAGTTAGAATTACAATCGGTCCAGACAAGATGAAATAAATGGAACAGCAAGTAATTCAAATAAAGCAAAATCTGAAAATAGTTCAGGATAGACAGAAAATATATGCAAACAGAAAGAGGACTCCTAGAGATTTCAAAATAGGGGACCACGTATATCTCAAAGTTAGACCCAGTAAAAGATCCTTGAGAATGGGAGCTTGTTCCAAGATGGCACCTCGGTATTGTGGACCCTTTTGAAATTTTGGATAAAGTGGGACATGTAGCCTATAGGCTAGCACTTCCTCCCACAGTGAAGGCACATAATGTTTTCCATGTTTCCTTATTAAATAAATATGTACATGATTCTAATCATATTATTGACGGGTCTATGATTCAAGTGGAACCAGAGGGAGAATTCCTACCAAAACCTCAATGCATAATAGACAAGAAGGAAACCCCACTCAAGAGAAGAACCATTGCACAGGTCAAGGTGCAGTGGAAACACTTTGGCCCATATGAGGCTACATGGGAGATGGAGGATGCCATGAAAAAGGCATATCCATTTTTGTTTACTTATGTACATACAGATCACATCGACAAATAGAGCATCAAGGACGATGTTCCTTTAAAGGGGAGGGGATTGCAATACCCATGTTTCCCCCAGTTTGTAAATATAACTATAACTGGACAAGAGACTATGGCAGACTAGATATGTGTGAATTTTTGATTTGATGAACCTTTTTATAAAAGTTCAATGTATGTATTTTATGTTATTAATAGAAATAGATAAGTGTTGCATAACTGTTGAAAGGGAGGTTTGCCAAGATAGACCATGGATTCTATGAGAGAGATGGTGAGGGGAACAGAAATGGTTGAGATGACCCCCCACCAAACCAGTAACTTACTGAAATTAATGGATCAAACCCAGAACAACTCTCTGACCCAGAAATGAATTACCAGTCAGAGTGGTAGTTGGAAGAGTCCTCCTCAAGAGTTAATGAGGAGATGGGGCAGAGTACCCATCTTCAAGACTTCCAGACCTGACCACGAGCTAGGGATTCATACCCACACAACCTTGTTGAGGAAGAAAAGAAAGAGGTAATTTGTGGGCATAGAAAGGGGGAGAAGAATCAGATCTTAGAAGAGAGCAGAGTCGAAAGACCAATCTTGAGAAGATAAAAGAGTGCTTGTAGCTCTCTGGTTCGAGGAGAACTGAGAAATAAGCGTGTTCTGGGTGCAAGAATTTACTGGCAGGGTTTTCAATACAAGCTGATAAACGAGGTTGACGAGTGATTGTGGAAGTACCTGTGCATACCTCCTTACTTTGTATAGAGAAAACCAGTTTCCAACTTCCCGTGGGAGGAGGAGAGTAACCTCTGTCCTTGACTATCATTGAGCAAGAAGGAAGAATATCTCTCATAGCATCATGTTCTAGATCAGGGGTGGTCAACTCTAAATCTGTCAGGAGTGGTTGTGTGTATGGTTGGGTGGAAACAATCACCCCTTTCAACAGTCGCTTCATGGTTTTCGGTTTCTGATAAGTATCCTCATACTCTATGTATTGAAATAGAAATGATCATTGAATACATATATATATCTATCTATGAATGATTTATGTATTGAATGAATAAGGTAGAAGTATGTATTATCTCCCTATGTACTCAGGATTTTGAATGATCATTTGTTTTTCTCTGTTTAGCAGTTTAAGAGTCATGGGACGTAATCCTACAAGAGGGTCGGGGTAGGATTTATTGAAATGTTTAAGTCTTGTCGACCTCTTGATTCTACCCTCACGGGAATTTCAAGTTCAAACCTTGTGGAAGGAGGGCACCTCCTTCACACTCTTCATCGTATGATTGAGGGCTCATGCCCATGTCCTTAACCGATTTATGATTAAAGGAATTAGCGTGTAACCCACAAGAGTTTCCAAAGGACCCATGTGACCAAGGTCTGAGAATCCTATGTTGGGCCTGAAAGGAGTTAAGACTTCTGGCTTCAGAACTCCGAGAGCTTGGAACTCCAGAGTGTTTCGAGCCTACCATTTATAAATCGGTCAAAGGAAACTGATGGTTGCAGCTACCCAAAATGTCCACTGGCGCCTGGAGGTTTCCTTATCTGGGACAGATGGACTTTCCCCACCATTAAACCTTGATCTATTCAGTTATCGTGAAGTAACTTGAGCCACCGATTTGAGAGTATTTAGGAGTTCCCTTAGTCATTGGATATACGTCGAGGAGACTTCGGCAAAGTCCCACTTCGAGAGAACAAAGATGCTACAACATCAAACTCCCTGAAGGCAAGAGCTACGAAGTAATGAGAACCATAGATCTAGGGATCCTTCGGGATCTTCCCTGGCCATTGGATTTATGCCAAGGTCAGCCCGGCATTGACCACTCTGGAAGAAAGGGGGGGTAAGCGAGTGGACCACCCGAACATCAAATTTGCGATGTAATAAGGGTTGTAGATATGAGGATGTTTCAGGATCTTTCATGACCATCAGATATAAACCATGGTCAACCAGGCGTTGACCACTCCAGGAGCAAGGAGGGAGTCACACCAAAAATCCTCCAAACACCAAATTTATGAAGTAATCGAGGTCGTAGATCTAGGGATTACATGTACACACCGTGATCGTAAGATCGAAGGACTTGGAAGGCGATCGATCTGGGGCGACGTGGTATGCTAACATCACCCAGGGTGGTGTAGACCTATGTTTGATGTGCCACATGTCACTTGGATCTAGTTATATCACCAACCCTACGTGTCAATTAAGACGTGGCATGTGTCACCCACTATAGGGGGCATTTGTCGTCTCTTCCTTACTGCATGTCATCTTTGGAAATTACATGTTTGGTCCATGTGGTGGGAGGAGTATTCAAGACCCACATGTATTCGTCATTGCATCTAGTATGTCACCCCGTGTGAGAGTGGACTCTTCAAAAGTTTGGGGCTTCAGAACTCTGGGGGTTTGGGATGCATCATCATGGGAAGGGTGAAAGGCCTGAAGGCCAGAGCCATGTGGAGAGAGTCTGGGAATTCGGGACTCTGGAGGACATGCATGCAGAAAAGAAACGGGACGTTCAGTGCCGAAGCATCAAATGTTGAATTATCCTCTAGATGTGTGTTAGATGAGGATTAAGTCTCATAGATGGTTTGGACGGTGGATGGACCATCCATGCGGGAGATAGGAACCAGGAAATGGTACGAATGTGATGGATCCACATGGGCGTCACGTACCAATGAACACTCGAAGGACTTCAAGAATCCATAAATTGTAAACCAGAGGTCGGATTAGAGTCTAGTAACAATCATTAGAAAGATACAAACAAGTATAAGAGGATGGATCATCTCAGAGAGATAATTCAAGATGATTTGAGTAAGAAATTTTTTTATTCCTCATCCCTAGAAAGGGTACTTAGGGGTCGGGTGTGTTACACTGCATTTTTAAATGGTTTTATAAAAGAAGAGGTTTATGTGAAACAACCTTTGGGATATGAGATTAATGGACAAGAAGATAAGGTCTACAGGTTAAAGAAAGTGTTGTATGGATTGAAACAAGCACCCAGAGTATGTTACAGCAGAATTGATGAATACTTGAATAGTGAAGGATTCAAGAGGAGTCCAAGTGAGCCAAATTTGTATACAAAGGTAAATCAAGAAGGTAAACTCTTGATTTTATGCTTGTATGTTGATGATTTGATTTTAACCAAAAATATTTCAGTAGATAAGTTTAAGACAGTCATGAAAACTGAGTTTGAAATAACTGATTTAAGAATGATGAAGTATTTTCTAGGCATCGAAGTAAATTAATATGAAGATGGTGTTTTTATTTGTCAAACTAAGTATGCAAAGGACATATTGAAAAGGTTCAAGATGGTGAACTGTAAACCAGCTATAACACCAATTACAACTGGAACAAAACTCAATAAGAATGATGAGGGGTCATGTGTTGATCTGACTCTGTATACAAGACTGTTTGGAAGTGTTATGTATTTAACATCAACAAGGCCTGATATTATATTTGTTGTAAGTTTGGTTTCTAGATTTATGGAGACTCTGAAGAGCACCCATTGGCAAGATGGAAAAAGGATCCGAAGATATGTTGTTGGAACAACTAATTATGGTGTCATGTACACATCAAATTCATATTTTAAGTTGATTGGATATACTGATAGTGAATTTGCAGGTAGAGTAGATGAATGGAAGAGCACATCAGGATATGTGTTCAGCTTTGGATCAGGAGCTGTAGCTTGGGCTTCAAAAAAGAATCCCATTGTGACTTTATCATTTGTTGAGGCAGAGTATGTTGCAACAACAACAACTGCATGTCAGACTGTGTGGATGAGAAGGATTGTGACTGAGTTGTTGCATGAACAGCAAGAACCAACTCATATTTTTTGTGACAAGAAATCAACTATTGCATTGTCATGCAATCATGTTTTCCATAAGAAAACTAAGCATATTGATACAAAATATCATTTATTCGAGAGATGATAAACAGTGATGAAATTTTTGTAGAGTTTTGCAAATCTGAAGATCATTTTGCAGACATGTTTACAAAGCCCTTGCCCAAGGAATTATTTGAAATTCACAGAAAGAACATTGGGGTTTGTGAACTGTAATATTGGAGAGTTTTGTTTTTTGGGTGAAATGATTAAGGGGGAGAATGTCAGAAAATTAATCATTCCACTACCTAAAATATGGCTTATCTCATCCGATCAAATTTTGAAGAGATAACACCGCCCAGAAATTAATTATCACCGACTTAACCACCTTAGTCATTTAATGATCATCATCTCCACACCGTTTCATTTTTGGTTGATCAAATTTCAAAGGGGCGATGAATTATTTATGTTCTGGAAAATCTAAATTCGACTTAGGTATAGAAAAGGGGCAAGTTAACCGACTAAGCATTTGTATATATATCCATGTAATTCTGATTTTAAAGATAGATAGAGAGAAAATTGATAATGAAATTTTGAGTGTTAACAGGGGATTTTATACTCTGTTTTTGTTTGAATCTGAGTTTGTAAACTCATGATAATGTTCAGACTTATTACAAAGTAATTTATTTTGTTGTAGCATGCATACTTTGTTTTTTGTTTGAAAACTTCAGTTAAATTATTATGATGTGCATTGTTTTTGTTGTAGAATGTTATTTAGATTTAGTACATAAGTACTGGGTGAATTTATTGTTGCAGGGAATGATTCAGTGAAGTTATTTTACTGATGGAATACGAGTTTTTAATATGTTATTATAATTTTCTTGTTTTTGTTATAACTTTGTTTTTTACTGTAAAGTCGTTTTTACTCCCTATTGAAACACCTGTTGAAAAGGTTGTTGTAGAACATAGTATCAATCTGTGTGTATTATGTATGAGTGATTCACTTAAGTTTTTTGTTGTAATAATTTTTTATTAATTGTTGAAGCACGTTGTTGAAACACCTGGTTGTAGCTTACAGGTGTTGTTACACAGTGTTGAAACTTGTGTAATAGATATTCATTGTTTTGTGAAGCACTCCCCTGCATCCTTCAATATCTAATGTAAAGTGTGAATGTGAGTTGTGCAATGGCTTAATCTTTTTCTACCATTAATTATTATATTTTGTTAACACTGGATATGACCGTGCAACACTTTTGATGTTAATCTTATGCATATTTGGATATTTTCTTAACCATAGATTATTTCTGAAATACCAATCTCTGCATTAAAATTTCTATTTATTTTTAAATTTCTAGGCATATGGATTGCCCATTGAACAGCCAGAGTCATCCACAAGTGATAATATATTAGTGAAACGGTATTTGTGTGATCAACCATCAAATCATGATAACGATTCAGGGTATAAAGTTTGTGAAGATATACCTTTGTCATTAACAAAGGCATCTTATGAGGAAGTACAGAGAAAGGTTSGTTGAAGAAAGTAAATACATTCGTCATTATTAGAAATGTGCACACTCAGATTGTTAAATGAAAAGGAGAATATTGTGTTTTCCAAATGGACTAATAGCTAAGATTGAATATGACTGAGATCTTCTTCATCATCAAMAAGCTTGTACAATGGCAATAGATGTTACCCTTGAAATTCCTGATAAAGGAGAAAGAGATGAACGTTTTGATGCTACAGGAAAAAACAAAGGTAWTTTTAATATGGGTTTGATATATATATTGGGGGATATTTTAGGTTGCACATTACTTTTAGGATTTGAAATGTTTATATTCTTGTGATCGTTACTGAACAATGGCAGGCCCACATTCTTCCCGTTACAAAAATCATGTTCAATTTTTTCATGGAAGAACTAGATGTTCCATCCTCAATTAACTTTTTAAATCCATTCACCTTCCCTCACATGTCTTGACAACACACTCATTTGTGGCCTTTAAGCCAGAACCTATTTTGTAGTACTGTATTCTAACATAGACATTTCCAGATTTTCTCTTATCAGAGTTGTGAAAAGTTCATTTTTCACTAATAGAATCAATGTCCCTGATTGGTACCAATCTATTGTCATATTTACCTCCACTGCATTCCCCACCATGCCTAGAATACCTACAAGAAACATCCAATACTGCACAAGTATACTTCTCAAAAGATCCATTTTCAGTTATGTGTAAATGCATCATTATCAACATGAGACAAGTGAATTTCATTATTTAATACTTGGGGATGGGGAGTTTCAAGCACTGCTTGAATACCATTTGTAAACCTTGTGCTAAAATTTGTACTGATATTTTAAAAAGGAATTACATTTAAACGTTGGTAAGGTTTGTAGTTTTATTGCTTTAAAAAATGGTATTTTAAATTTCTGGTATGCTTCTAAATATCCCTGTCTTCATTTTCATGATAGCTACACTTTGCATTCGTCTTAAAGGAAATTACATTAAAATTCGATCAAGGTTTTAACTATTCCTCCATTTAAGTTTGATGACGGCTAAAGCCTTTAAAAAATTACAATTCCAACCATGTTAAAGTTTGATTACTGTTAAAGTTTATACTTGCCTTTGAAAAAAATTTACATTTACAACTATGCTTCAAACAATTCTTGCATTTAGTTTCAACATTGCTAAACTTTGTGTTTGTCTTTATAAAGAAATTAAAAAATTACATGTTTCAACATTGCTAAACTTTGTGTTTGTCTTTATAAAGAAATTAAGAAAATACATGAGCTCATTAGACTTCTAACTGTTCCTTTGTTGACTCCCATCATGGCTAAATTATTTCTCAAAGGAAAACTACATTTGACTTCTAACTATTCCTTTGTTGACTCTCATCATGGCTAAATTATTTCTCAAAGGAAACTACATTTGAAGTATAGAAAGCTTCCAAATTATTCATTGATTTTCATCTTTTTTAAAATGATATTAGTTTCAAGTATTCTTCAATTTATTAATGAATGATTTTTTTACTAGGTATTTTTCTTTAAAAATAAATTATATTTAAAGTTACTTAAGATTTCACTATTCCTCAATTTAATAGAACGATTGCTTGACTTTGTCTTTGTCTTAAAAATAAATTACATTTAAATCTTGGTATGTTTCCCACTATTCTTCCATTTATTTTTTTATGGTTTCTCAACTTTACATTTATCTTCATTCCTTCATTCATGCCATCCCAATAGCTAAAAGGATTCATTTCTATGCTTGATAACCTGGGTTCTAAAATAGTTGAAATTATTGATTTCAGTAAATGTTTTTATCATCTTTATTTTGTCTTGAATGGAATATCTAAATAATATTTGAATTGTGATAGGTGTTGTTTTTGGCATTGGTTTTTCTATTCCATATTGAGTTTTACATGCATTCATGGGCCACGAACAGTTGCACCATGAGGTTGTGAATGCAATGCAAAATTCCAAGCTATTGTACAAACAAGCATGCTTGCAATGCCTTTTGGTATATAAATGTGTTCAATGTATATCTTACACTCATTTATATGTCAATATGGGATTCGTAATCAAAAGAGTTGTCACACTATATGTGTCAAGAACATGTAACCTACATGTGTCTGTTGTATATAGGAAATAATTAATAACATAAGATTATGTTTCTAAGATTTCTGAATACTTCACACAATTCTGAACTTAGAAGAGAAAATTGATAATAAAACTTCTCAAACAAACAATCAATCAAAAGATTCTAACTTATGGAACAATTTTGTTCATTCCAGGCTTATGAATTATAGAGATGAACTTAAGAAGCTTGTTTCATGTGGAAATCAAAACAGTATTTAACAGTCAACTCCAATCACTCTTAAAACCGAAATCAATTCCAACTTTGTTCAATTCAAACAAATCAGTATAAGGAACAGTCAGCATAACTGAGAGACTTCATTATGGAACATGAAGATGAGATATAAAGTCTTATGGTTCCTTGATGTACCAAAACTACTGCAATCATAAACTCAAAATATCATTTGCTTAACCAATCCCACACTTCAAACAATTAAATGGAAATCTCCAATATTTGAGAAGGAAATATCTATTTGGTCTAGCACCCGATTGTTCACACCAATTCAAAAGCAAATAACTTAATGTTGAACTCTTGAAATGGATTACAAACCATTGACAACACACTACTGTAAAACACTCACACAATCACACAAAGCATATACATAGAGTTTTACCTTGGTTGGGGCGGTGGGGCCTTGCTAAACCAATAAGGAACCTCTTAAGAAAATAACAGACTAAAACATTTTACTCATACTCAGGAATTTGCATAATAGATCATTTGCATTACTTCAACTAGTAAATTTGATCAACAGTTCTTCACCTCATACATATAAATGGTATGTATCATCTAGTTCTGACAAACTACTTTGTTACATTCCTTATTATCCACACTACTATCGTCTATACAGCATCCCTTATAAAGGAGGTAAGCCGATACTATCAATATCTATGGATAAGCATTAAACAGTTTTAAAAATATTACAATTGGTATTTACATCAAATCTCTAGGGATTGACTCCATCCTCGTGACACGAAGTGCATGAGTGATGGAGTCCATCATAATCTGGAAAACTGATTTGGAAGCTTCGGTCCAACTGCCTTCTCAAAATCTTCATCATCATACTGGTCCAACTGGTGCATTCTAGAAATAGAGGCTTTGGTACCGGAATACACACAGTCGCGAATCTGAGTAATGGAATGGATGTGGAGTAGACAGTATTGGAATAGTGCATGACTTGGAACCGGGATGGATGTGGAGCAGATAGTACCAGATCAAAACTGACTTGAGTACCAGAATAGACTTGGTACCGTATTGCATGATGACTTGTAGTGCCGGAATGTTGGGATACCAGAATAGGTTGCTCATGAGTCAAACCATTAGGATTATACAAAATAAAACACTTTAATCGAATTAACTCAAGAAAGTTAACAAAACATGCTTTAATCATAAGTTACCTCTTGTGTACATGAACAAGGTCATTAGGTATGTTTTTGGAGGAAACAGTCAAGTATAGGCTTATAACATAGCCAAAAAGGGCTCGGATACAAGGTGAGATAGGACATTATAGATGTCAAAATGGAGACTCAACAATGCCAAATCTGAGTGGAAAATATTCTTATGGAAATCCCAGCAAATGATTCTAGTAGGTATGTTTTCAATTAGGTATGTTTTCAAGGGCCTATTTAATATTTTTCAAAATAATATTAAGGTCAACTCGGAAATGTATTTTATTTATTAATCTTTATTTTTTACCAACTATGGGACTGATATTGGAAAATGTTAGTTCTATATAGATATGTTGAATGTTGAATGTGTGTCATAGAGGTTCTACAATGGGTAATTTATTAGGCATAGAATTTGTTTTTAAGTGAACTAAATTATGTTTGTTTGAGAGCAATTTTTCTGGTATCTAATATTTGTTGGGTTAATTAATGCATTTCTATTCTAAATGCATCAAGGGAGTGGGATCTCATAGATTGGCCAATTATGATTTACTTAAATGAGAGGTATTTTTGGTCAGTTTTGTTCAAGCATGTATGGCCAATTATGACCTACTTAAATGAGAGGCATTGTTGTAGTCTACGGAATCAGAGGATGCATTCAAGGAAATACTACATCATGAAGCACATAAAGAACACGTACAATCCAACAAAGAAGAGAAAATTTAGGGAAGGATATGCATTCCAAGTCCTTATTCCATGTTTGTGGGTATTTATATACAATAGAGGGATGGTTGGAGCAGTTGTACCCACTCCAACTAATCATTCATTATGTTCTCTTATACATTATTACCTATGTTCTTATACATTATTACATATGTTCTTATACATTACTATAATTAGGTTAATGTATGATGAAATTTACATGGCCTACATGGCCTCCTCAACATCTCCCTCACACTCAAATCCGTGCTTGTCCCAAGAAAGAATGCAGATAACTAATGACTTGTTACTCTTTAACCTTCGTCTTCAATCCGGTATATGCATGTGCAGTCAGTGAGTCTCGCAACGCTTTGCTCCCACCCAAAAATGGTCATCTTGATCCTATTGTTACACCTCTCTTTCGGGTGCCTTCAGAGTGGTGAGTGGATCGTCCTGGGCTCATCTTGCACCGGCACACACCCTACGGTGGAACACCATGCTTTGGTCAACCTACCATTTTTTGTTTTTTGGCTTCTAAGGTCACAACTCAAGAACTATTTTGCAACTTTTATACTATGGGGCTTGATCAATTCAGTATTTCTTGTGTCGTCGTATTTTCTTTTAAGCTCTCATGTGTGTGTTTGTCTAGAGATGTCTCTTTCTTGAATTCCTTTATCCGCTGCCAACACGATCATAAATGCTCAATCTTGTACAGCTTTGCTCTGTTGCTCGTCAAACTTGGATGTGCTTCTTTATGCTTTTCTGGTCTTTGAGAATAAATGGATTCTGCATTTGGTATTACATGAAGGAGGAATTGATTCTGACTCAATGGAAAAATAAGGACACTTTTGTTGGTATTGTTATCCCCACTTTTCAGGGATAACTAGGAGATGATGTCTCAAGGCCCACAGGTCCTAGACATGGAGTACCAAGAGAAGGATTGACCCGAGCATGGCCCTGGAGGGCCCACCTTTTCTTCTTTCATCATCTTTATCTTGTCAGCAGCAGCAGCATACATCACCATCGGTTTGGTCTTGTATCAAAAGAGACTCTTGCTTCATGAGGTAATTAGTCCAGGTATCATGGTATGTGTCAAATTTGATCATTAAAACCTTTAAATGTATGCATTTGATTCCTTTTATTTCTAACAACTGCTTGGATCTTACATTTTCCCACTTGACCATGTTTGGGGGGATTGACAGGGTGCCCTAGCAAGCCTGTATCTATAGGTTTTGGTTTGCCACTGGGGGGGTTTTTGAAAATCCATCGTTCACTCCCCTCATACCACCACTTCTTCATCTTACCTCCCACTCACTTATCCCACTCCCCTTGTTCAGGCATTGGGTTGACCTATTTTCAGGACTGCACCTTACCTCATGGGAAGAAGGGGCTAAAGGCCCAGAAGGTAAAAAAAAGCTAGTAAAAGATAAAATCCTGAGAATAAAACCTCGAGATGCTTCGCCTAGGGATCCCCGAGAAGGCAATAAAAAGCTTCTAAGCAAGAAACAAGAGGGACCCAGAAAAATAATAAAACAAGACCTAGTAAGAGGATAGGTGGTCTCATCACGAGTCGGCCTATTAGGTCCATGGGTACCTAGAAGTATGACATTTCCACCAGCTGGTTACCACGCTAGGGTAGTGACTCTTGGTTGCATGGCCAAGGGAAAGGGTGTCTCATCATGAGCCATCCTTCTCATCTCTGTGAAAGTACTTGTGGGTAACGTTGTCAGCTCTGGTCACCATGCCAAGGCAGTGTCCCCTCATTATCTATTGAACAAAAAAATCAAAATGAAATAAAAGAATAAAAAGAATAAAGGCAAGAATGGGCTTGGAAAGAATGCATCCATGACAAGTACAGCTTGACTTCTACAAAGGCACCCACAGGTAACACTTTTTCATCCTCGGCCTTCACTGCACCCACATTCTTGGAAATCCCTTGACCACATCACCCACTTACATGGATTGGATGAGGTCTTTCCGAGAACTTTCCTTTTCTTGTGGACACTACCCAATAGGACACCTTGTCCTTTTCTCCAGACTTGTATTACAAGCTTGTGTAATGTCTTTGAGTTGTTAACTGATGTATTAGGGATTTTATGCATATGTTTAATAATATTGATGATGAAATGTGATTGACATTGCTATGATCCATGTGACTGATGAGCCCACGGAGGG
>ML784994.1:321323-351423 GCA_009831015.1 Picea engelmannii
AGTTTTCCCAGTTGGTTCGCACTGCAGTTGCAGTTGGTGCGCAGGTTTGGAGGAGGGTTGCAGGTGCAGCTGCAGCAGCAGCTAGTTTCAGTATTGGCTTGAATATCTCTTGGCGAGGGTTTGGAACATCTGATCAGCTTTTTGTGATGTGTTATCCTTGGATATTGATGCGCTACTCTTTGTTTGGCTATCTAGCCTAGGGTTTGCTTCTGGAGTAATTCTCATTCAAGGTTAAGGTGCTCGGAGGGAGGCTTCGGCCTGTGGTTGGGTGACGAGGGTATCGTCAATGGTAAAATGAGCACACCATCTTCTATATTCTAACAGTTTTCACATTTCCAATTCATTGTTAGGAAAATTCTGGAGGAAGGCGAGGTTACCTACTGGTTCACTAGGGTTTTCGTTTTCTATGTTCTTGGTTTTCCTTTTCATAATCATGGGATGTATGTGTCTCCTATTCCACCTTTAATGTTATTTTTGCTTTATTTTTGCTTGTTTTATTATTGAAAGTCTGGTTATAATCTTGTTTGGATTTATGTTCCTTACATGGTTTAATACTTTCATTACGAACTCTGTTGAGGGTGGTGGCTTGTCAAGAAAACTATTCTCCTACACGTACTTTCTTTCTTCTAGATATTGTTGTTGTTACCATAACCCTATTTTGAGGTTTAGGTATGGAGGACGCCACAGGGTATTCTAGCGTGCAAATTGGTCTAAATTTGTTTAAGGTTTCTCGTTCCTATGTTATGGTATATTTTAATTGGATGCTTTGACTAATGATGGGCCCCTTGTAGTTTCCGAGGGTACCCATTAAAGAGGAGAGAATTGGTGTTGGTCTCTTGAGGCTTTCTACAAGAAAGCTAACTCATACTCGAGTTATTTCTGGTAAGATATTCATACCCTATCCTTTCGTTATTTATCTATGTAAGTTTGAGTTTTCTTTTATAACTTGTTTGTGGGTTAATGTAGGTATTGTTCAACCAGAATAGCAGGGTTTCTACACCAAGTCTTTATTCGAAAGTTCTATAAGTATTTCTTTATTTCAAYGATTTTGTTTTCCTTTGGTAATGAGATTMTTTTCTTGGGTATTATACTAACTTCAGTTGTTGCGTCCTTTGTTGATAGGTAATGGCTCAGCTCCTTCGAMAGGCTACTCGACCTTTAAAAAGGTACTTTGGTTTCCCTCATAGACCCTTATTGTGAATGAATATTGATACCCCCTTCGCCTTCGAAGTTAGTTAGATGTTTAACTTAGTTAAACCCACTTCAGTTTATAGCTATTTTTCTCTGTAACCAGGTAGTTTTGTATGCAAGAGGGTTCCGTAATTTTCATTTGAGTTTAAGTTTAGGACAGGGAATTATATATATATATATATATATTAAAAGGGATTTTTCTTGCATCGCTTATAGAGTCAGTTTGTATTTCTGAGGACTTATTTTATAAAGGAAATTTCCAAGATTTACAAAGCCCACCGATTTGATTCTATTGTTATACTTATCGTTATATTTTCTTTTTATGAAATACCTAACTTTAGCATTATGTTATAATATGACCATAGCAGCAACATTGTCGTTTGGTCTTGATTTCGAAGTCATATGTATGAATTATCCTCTATATATGTTTATTCTATAGATTCCTTAGGGTCATGTCTCTACATTTCACTTGTTTGTTGTATGTACTCAATTTCCTTTCTGTGTATAATTCAAAGTGCTATATGATAATAGATCTATCGTCCTTGATATTATCTTGTTCATTGCATATAATATAATTTTCCTCTCTGTGTGTTTATCGCAAAAGAACTATTGGCTTGCATATGGTTTGTTCATTGCATATAATATAATTTTCTTCTATGTTTCTTTATCGTAAAGATCTATTGGCTTGCATCTAGTATGTTCGTCGCATGTGTATTTTTTTCTCTATGTTCTTGAGTTTGTTTAAACACTTCACATCAGATATAGATAAATCTTTATCTCTGATATTTATCATAGCAATTTGTATAGTAAAATGATACATGATAACAATAGTATATATCCATAAACTTCATTTGAATGATAATAAAAAATACTAACTGAATATCTATAACTTATATCTCAACACTAAGCAAATCGAAATAGATTATCTATAGAATATTGAAGAACTAATATTCAAATTCAAAACATAATGGAAGAAGCAGACTATAAGAAAAACTTGTAACTGAGTTGCCTTAGGGAAAAAACACACAAAAAGTGAGATGTTCCTCCCAACCTTAGATCAGAGCTTCCACCTATGCATTCTCTGTCATCCCCGAGCTAAATCTTGATCAAAACCAACCAAGTGATCTCTTGCATAGTATAGGGTTCCAAGCTTTATGTGAAGATTCTCTGTGACATTTTAGTACTTCTCATATTTCTCATCTGAATTAGAATGGCATCCCATTCTCTTGTTTTTCTTTCATTTAAATGTTTTCCTAGGTATTTGACAATTGTTCGATCCTTCTACTCATTGACCACCTGTCAAATCAAATTTTTTTCATTGACCACCTATCAATCTGATTATTACGCATGTTCGTAAAAACCTGAGATCTTGTATCGCTTCTGTTGAGTTAACTCAACCAATATTCACCACTTTTCCCCCTTATGTTGTCACTTGGTGATTCACTTTGGATCCATGGATTTTCTCTTCTAAAAGTCCCACTTCACGTCTGTCTCCTCTTTCTCTTTTATTAATAAAATAAATAAAAATAAAACAATATTTTTTTTAGTTGGATCAGTAGGATCAATAATGTGTTGTTTAACAAAATAATAAAATAAATAATTAAGTTTAAAGTTTGAAATTTCAGGGTATCACATCCACCCCCCCCTTAGAATCTAACACTTTCCTCGGTGTTATTTAATCTTGATTCAGATCATTTTGGAATAGAAATGGATATGTTTTTCGCATATGATCCTCCATTTTCCACGTAGCCTCTTCGGGACTAAGGTGCCTCCATTGCACCTTTACCTATCCAATGGCTTGATTGCGGAGTGTAATCTCCCTCCTGTCGAGAATACGATCTGGTTCTACTGGGAATTTTCTCTCGGGTTCCACCTGTATCATATTCCAATCCACAACATGAGTAGGATCATGTATATATTTCTTTAATAATGAAACATGGAAAACATCATGTACTTTTACCCTAGCGGGAAGTGCAAGTTGATGGGCTATAGGTCCTATTCGTGCAAGCACTTCAAAGGGACCACAATATCTAGAAGCTAATTTAGTATACCTTCCTAGTCTAAAAGAACTTCTTTTAGGCCTTACTCTTATATACACATGGTCTCCAATATTGAACTCTCTTGGAATTCTTTTGGAATCTGCATAACTTTTTTGCATGTCCTAAGCTTCTTTGAAATTATGTTGTACATGTTTCACTGTTAGTTATATTTCCTTTAACATTTCAGGTCTTATCATTAATCAGTTGACAAGATTACTCTAGGAAACAAGGGTGTTACATTTTCTTCCATAAAGAATTTCAAAAGGACTAAGTTTAGTTGAAGCTTGGTAGTGATTATTATAAGCGAATTCAACCAAATGTAGATACTCTTCTCATTTGTTTGGTCTATTCTTAACATACATTATTAGCATATCCTCTACTATTTGATTAGTCCTTTCAGTCTGCACATTTGTCTGTGGATGGTAAGCAGTGCTTAAGTTTAATTGTGTATCTAAGCCTTTAAATAGGGCTTTCCAAAAGTTTCTGGTAAATTCTATGTCTCTATCTAAGATTACAGTTTTAGAAATTCCATGTAGTCGAAAGATTTCCTTCATAAATATGTATGTTATGTTAATAGCTTTATAAGTGGGTTTAACTGGTATGAAGTGTGTCGCTTTACTTAATTTATCAACAACAACCATTATAGAATCATTTTGTTTGCTACTTTTTGGTAAACCTGTTATAAAGTCCATACTTATAATCTCCCATTTCCATTATGGTACGGGTAAAGGTTGTAATAATCTAGTTGGGTGTCGATGTTCAACTTTAACTTGTTGACATTCTATGCACTTAGTTAAAATTCAGCAGTTTTTCCTTTCATGTTAGGCCAATAAAATTCATTCCTTAGCATAGTAATTAATTTCCGATAGCCAGGATGTTCAGAGTGTGGCTTTTTATGTAATTCATTTAGTATTAGTAATTTAATTTCTTCAGCTTCAAGTATATACAACCTATTTTTATACATCAATAGTCCATTTTTAGAAAGTCTTAGATCTGATTTTTCAGTTTCTACTTGATTTTCTGTTAATTTAGTTTTAACACTCTGATATTCTTTATCCTTTTCTGTCGCCATCCTGACCTTTTCCTCTAAGTCAGTTTCGTAATTACTTCTTGTAACTGTGTAAATCAGATTTGCATGTCTGCTCAAGGCGTCAACTACCTTATTTTATTTTCCTTTTATGTGTCTTATCTCAAAATCATATTCGCTCAAGAAGGCTAACCACCTTGCTTGTCGAGTGTTGAGGTTTTGTTTATCAAATAGGTACTTTAAGGAAATATTGTCTGAATTTAATAAGAATTTCCATACTATCAAATAATGTCGCCACATATTTAATGCATGTATTATTGTGGATAACTCTAAATCGTGTGTTACATGATGTCGTTTGTGTTCCTTAATCTTTCTAGATTCGTAAGCAATTACATGATTATTTTGCATTAAGATTCCTCCCATTCCTTCGATGCATGCATTTTTCCATACAACGAAGTCCTTGTATGGATCTGTTATTTTTAGTATGGGAGCTATTGTTAGGAGTTGTTTTAATCTGTCAAAAAAATCTTGACATTTTTCAAACCATATAATTTTTTTCCTTTCTTTTGTAGAGATGTTATGGGATGAGCAATTTTCAAAAACCCTTCAATAAATTTCTCGTAATAACCTCTTATACCCATAAATGATCCTATTTCTGAAACATCTTTTGGAATTGGCCAATCCATAATGGATTTTATTTTCTCAAGGTCAACAGCGATTCCTTCTTTGGAAACTATGTTCCCTAAATATTGAATTTTATCCTTGTAAAAATCACATTTACTAAATTTAGCATATAGTTTTTGTTCTCTCAAGATTTGTAGAATTATTCTTAAGTGTTCTTCATTCTCTTGTTCATTCTTTGAATAGATTAGTATATCATCGATAAAGACAATTAAAAATTTATCTAAGTATTTACTTAGGATACTATTCATTAGACACATGAATGAGGTTGGGGTGTTTGTTAACCCAAAGGGTATCACTACAAACTCGTAATGCCCATATCTCGTTCTAAAAGATGTTTTGTATATATCTTTATCTTTAATTCTTACTTGATGATATCCTACTTGTAAATCAATCTTTGAAAAGACTGTTGCTACATGTACTTGATCGAATAGATCATCGATGCGAGGTAAGGGATATTTGTTTTTAATTGTCATTTTGTTAAGTTTTCGATAGTCTATACATAGTCGTAAGGTTCCATCTTTCTTCCTGACAAATAGTATCGGTGCTCCCCAAGGAGATACACTTGGTCGAATATATTTTGTGTCTAATAACTCTTGAAATTGATATTTTAATTCATTAAGTTCCAAGATATTCATCTGATATGGAGCCTTTGAAGTTGGCATTGCTCCTAGTAATAAGTCTATGGAGAAATATATCTCTCTCTTAGGAGGTAATCCAGGAATTTCTTGAAATACACTTGAAATTCCTACAACATAGGGAGATTTTATATATCCTTTTTACTTTCTTCTTTTTCATTATCTATTACATGAAAAGCAAATACCTTGCATCCCTTACGAGCACATATTTTAATCTGTAGAGCTAAGATTTTCCTAATACTAATGGTCCTTGGTATTCCTTTGATATTAATAATATTACCATTTTCCTCTACATAAGTAAATGTTTTATCATAGCAGTTTAGAATTACCTTATAATTTTTTAACCAGTCCCTATCGATTAATACATCATATGACCCTAGTTGCAAAATATTCAAGTATTATTGAGTTTTAAAGCCATTCATACTAATTTCATAGCCTTTAACAAGGTTTGTAATTTTATTTTATGTTCCAATAGCAAGTTGTACTAACCATGTCTTTTCAAATTTTTATTTCTGTAACTTACAAATTTATACTATCTTAGGTGAAACATAACTTAGACTAGCACCTGGATCAATTAGGATAGAAATTGGTTGATTATTCAACATACCTTCTACTTCCACCATGGAATACTGATGATTTGTTTGTTTGTTCTCCAAAGTTGCGCTAATCTTTGGGTTACTCCTTGCTATTTCACCAACTGTAGTAGCTTCTCAAACTATATGTATATTGTTGTTGTTTTTCTTTCTGCAAGGACAATCCTTGAAATAATGTGGTTCACCACACTCCCAACACTTTACTGGTTCTTTTTGGGAAATTTCTTTATTATAAAAAGTTGTTGGTTTTGCATTTTTATTATCAGATGGGTTATGAGGATTATTATTTATGTAGTTATTTCCCTAAAACCCTTTTGCAAAATTCTTATTTAAAAACTTTCCTTCTTTTCTTCATGGATCAAACCTTTCCACCTTCTTTCCCTTCCAGTTTTTAGCATTTTCATTTCTGGTTTTATATTGTTCAAAACATAATTTAGCCTTATGCATAGCTTCTTCTAACATCTTGGGATTGTCAAATTCAATCATGTCCTTATATGAGGCAGGTAGGCAACTCAAGAAGCATTGTATCTTCGGTTTTTTATCCACAATATATTGTACATAGCATAATAAGTTTAAAAATTTGCTGCAAAAATCCTTCATGCTTAAATTTTCCAATTTCAGTTCATAAAATTCTTTAGCTTTACTTTCATAGTATTGTTCTGATAGATATTGTTTTTTTTAAATATCTCTTAAAAAAAATTCCAAGTGATTTTACGTTCCTTAATATTCTTTACCCTTTTTATATCTTGTCACCAGATATCTGCCTTCTCGGTCAAATTATAGATAGTCATTCTTTCTTTAAGTTCACTTGAAAAATTATATATCTGAAAGTATTTTTACATCCCAGAAAGCCAAGCTTCTACCTCTTCTCCAGTCTCAACCTCACCATTAAAGATTGGACGTTTTATCTTTTTAAATTCTCCCATGATTTGATCATGGTGCTTATGTTTCTTTTTAGTTCTTTGTTTCAATTTGGCAATGTCCTCACTTGAAGTTTTAGTTTCATTAAAAACAAATTTCGTCGTTGATTCATTGTGTTCAAATTTCCTAGCCTTCTTCTTGTGCAGATCAATTTTAGAATTACTGAAAAATTGACCTTTATTCTTGTTAGAATTTGTATTACATAACTTGTTTAACAGTATTGTGTTAAGTTCTTCTTGTGTCTTTAAAATTCGTTCATTGTCTGTTTTAACAGTTTTCAATTCATCTCTTAGATCCTGTGCAGTTTGGATTAATTCTGATTGTTTGTTATCCCTACTTTCATTCAAGTTAAACCATATTTTTCCTTCACCCATATTTCCTTGTTCAGGATTTTCTGGTACATTTTGATGTGACCCTTCTTCAGGTAAAATAGGCACTTCTGTCATCTTTCCTGCAAATCAAAATATTCTTCCTAGTGATAAGAAGAAATACAACAATAGTAAATTAGTCTTCATAGTTGAGCTCATCAAGCCATGTGTTGTTCCTAAACCTCTGATACAATTTTGTCACACACCCAAAAAAAAAAAAGTATATATATATATATGCAATAACAATAATTAATTATTTAAATTTTCTTATCAAGACCACTCCCACCCTTAAATAATTCTACCTTAAAAGGTACCAAGTACTTACATGTCCTACTTCCTAGTCTTAGTGTAATAAATTAAAATTGTGTTACAATTCTTGGTGGTGGATTAAATATTTGGTTGCAACTCGTATGTATACATTTGTGCTAAGGACCTTTGTTGGTCACCCTAAGGGAGACCCTTGTCGCGACCTTTGTGATAGAACACAAGTTGGTGGATTGATAGAATTATAAGTATTTGAAATTTAAATAGTGTTATAAGTATTTGGAACCTAATCTGACCATACGGTCATGGAATAAGTTGAAAAATATTAATCATAATTATTATTATTTTTATAGGTCAACTCTAATCATGCTTGGGGATAATAAAGCAAGGATGGTTGACAGTTAATGAATTTTTGGTTGAATGTACCCTGTGCTCATAAATAATGTCTTTCCCTATTCCTCTCGTGGCAATCTCTTTGTATGCCAAGTGTAGTTTTCTTGGAGTAATATTTGGGAGGGTAAGTCCCGACCATTCCACGTAGTTTTCGCATTTCCAATTCATTGTTAGGAAATTTCTGGAGGAAGGCAAGGTTACATGTTTGTTCACTAGGGTATTTGTTTTCTTTGTTCTTAGTTTTCCTTTCCATAATCATGGGATGTATGTGTCACCTATGCCACCTTTGATGTTCATTTTCCTTTATTCTGGCTTGTTTTGTCGTTGAAAGTCTGGTTATAATCTTGTTTGGAGTTATGGTCCTTACCTGGTTTAATAGTTTTTTGTCGAGGGTGGTGGATTTTCGAGAAACCTATTGTCCCACGCGTACTTTATTTCTTCTAGATATTGTTGTTGTTACCATAACCCTATTCTGAGTTTTAGGTATGGAGGAAGCCACGGGGTATTTTGGCGTGCAACTTGGTCTAAATTCGTTTATTGTTTCTCGTTCCTCTATTATGGTAGATTTTAATTTGATGCTTTGACTAATGATGGGCCCCTTGTCATTTCTAAGGGTACCCATCAGAGAGGATAGATTTGTCATTGGTCACTTGATGCATTCTATAGGAAAGCTAACTCGGACTCGAGTTATTTCTGGTAAGAAATTCATACCCTATCTTTTTGTTATTTATCTATGTAAGTTTGAGTTTTCTTTTATAACTTTTTTGTGGGTTAATGCAGGTATTGTTTGACCAGAATGCCATGGTTTCTACACCAAGTCTTTATTCGAAAGTTCTGTAAGTATTTATTTCTTTCAACAATTTTGTTTTCCTTTTACAATGAGATTTTTTTCTCAGGTATTATACTAACTTCGGTTGTTGCGTCCTTTGTTGATAGGTAATGGCTTGACTCCTCGACCAGGGTACTCGACCTTTAAAAAGGTACTTTGGTTTCCCTCACAAACCCTTGTTGTGAATGAATATCGATACCCCTGTCGGCTTCGAAGTTAGTTAGATGGTTAACTTAGTTAAACCCATTTCGGATTATAGCTAGTTTTCTATGTAATTGGGTAGTTGTGTATGCAAGAGAGTTCTATAATTTTCATTGGAGTTTAAGTTTAGGATAGAGTATTTTGTATATATATTAAAAGGGATTTTTCTCCCGTCGCTTATAGAGTCGGTTTGACTCGATTTGTATTTCTAAGGACTTATTTTATAAAGGAAATTTCCAAGATTTACAGAGCCCACCGATTTGATTATACTGTTATACTTATTGTTATCTTTTCCTTTTACAAAATACCTAACTTTAGCATTATGTTATAATATGACCATAGCAGTGACATTGCCGTCTGGTCTTGATTTTGAGGTTATGTGTATGCATTCTCCTCTATATCTGTTTATTCTAGAGATTCCTTATGGCCATGTCTGTACATTTCGTTTGTTTGTTGTATATACTCAATTTCCTTTATGTGTGTATAATTCAAAGTGATCTATGATAATAAATCTATTGTGACGCAAACCCCCACCACCTCCTGGGGCTCACACGACCTCTCAGTCTAGGATCGTACACAGTATGGAGCCGAATAATCTCTTGGGCTCCTGTTGAGCCCTCGAAAAATTATACCACAATCATTTTTCCCTTGTCCTACATGCGATTTCAAATTCGCGAGGGTCTATTTATCCACACGGAGAAATTCATGTGACCTCCGGAAAAATCTGTGGGCTAAAAACCCTTGAATGGTGTGGACTACGACACTTTGGGATTCCGTGCTTCAGGAGTTTCAACAACCATACACGACGTTCCTCTCGAACGTCGAACTAGAGAACAGTCAAACAAAAAGGAAGGATCGATGATCCTCAATGTATGCCAAGATCTACGGCTTATAGATGATTCGGGCCTCCACACTTCGAGAGATTTACCCGCTCCAACATGCAACTACCCCGATTTTGAAAACTCTGAATAAATAGATCGGATGGCTGGCACTTGCCTCAGATCAACGGTGGATCTGTACTACACGCTTCGGGCTTCAGAACCTTCCATAACTCAACACATCAGATCCTCTGGAGTGTCGAATTGGTGAGCTCACGAAGGGCGTGATCAACGGTCCACCTGTCCTCGTGAATGGACGATTGGGATCTACTCCAGCCTTCGAGCCTTCGGGAGTTCTTGACCCAAATAGACTTACACCTTCGTTCCTCCGGGGTTCCAAATCTATGAACTCTGAGATCTGCTGACACATGGCTCTTCGCACCGACGGTTAAGATTTGTTTCGGGCTTTGGAACTTCGGGAAGCTTGCACACTTCCACAATTACACTCCAACTCTTCTGGATAGTCGGACTTCTGAACTACTCTGGATCTGTGGACACGTGTCCCACAATCGAATGGTCCAGATCTTCTCTGGTTCCTGGGACTTCGGGAAACTTTCCTCCTTTGCACACACCATACGAAAACCTCTGAATACGTGAAGTCCGGAGGACTTCAAGGGTTAACACCCGCGCTACTTTCCCATATCTAATGGCTAGGAAATATCTTCTCCTCCTCGGGCAGATCTCGTCCACTCGACCTCGAAACTCAAAGGATTCTTTCCTTCAAAAATTATGGTCACTCTTTCTCTTGAGCCTTAACACTCAAATGATTTGGGTCTTCTACGCACACCTTGCGCTCCTCTAAAAACTTGACACTTTAAGATTTATGGAAAATGTTCCCACGCACTCCTTGTGTTCGTTTCCTTGAGACTCTTCAACACTTGACTAAGTGTTGGCCCTTCGCACGCCTTGCAAGGGTCTTCTCGAGCTCCTATACTCATACAAGTATATGTGCACTCCTTGCACTCACCCTGCACAATTTTCATGTTATCTCTTCTGAGCTTTTCAGTCTGAAAATGACTCTTCCTTTGCACTCCTTTTGTGGCTACTATGCACTCCTTGCACCAATATTTCATAAGAGAAACAATTGAAACTTACAGAACACTACAGGTTCATTCAATTAATCATAAAATGCATATGTAGGAATATAAAACACAGAAAGAAAATAACACACAATACCCATTTAACTCATGGATATGCAAACTTAGAATTTGAGAACAATATTCCTCTATTATATTCCTTCGGCAAAGAATTTACAAAGAGTTCTTGCAACTCTTCAACTTCTCCTTCATAACAATTTACAATAAACTTCAGCAACAAAATACAATTGTCTTCAGCAGCCTCATTTGGGCATAGATTACATGTATTTATACACGGAGGGGATTCTCGAGCCTTCCTATTGACTACGCTAGTGCTTTCATATCATAATCAAAGCATTCTACCACTAAGGATTATTACAATAAATGGCATTTACAACCCAAATACGAGTCACTACTCGATATCTGTACAATCCTACCACTTATTAAAGACGTTGATCTCATACAATGGTTCTTGCCTCAAAACATTAAAAGCTCTTTTAATTACAATCTTTTCAAAATATCAAATTGATGCACTTTCCTTGGGTCTCAAAACAATTTGAACATGCGTGCTTAATGTTGAGTTGTCCTCCACTCGGCTTCATGTATGTTGATGACGATGTTCTTGCATCATACTCCTCTAACAAAAGATTCATGGACTCATGTCCATGAGCTCCTGCACTGTCTTTCCATGCTTTTGGATATTGTTTTCAGTTATCCAACTGGCATATTCTATTGGATGGTCCTTTCACTTAACCAGATACTCATAATAAATCTTCCTTTTGGTCTTCTTAGCAATCCTCTGATTTAAGATCTTCTTTATATGTGGCTTCTCTACTATGGGCATCTGTTGTCTCCACTGAATCTCCTCCTGACCATCTGTATCATCCATCTTGTAAGGATGCAAGTCTGCTACATTGAATATTGGTGATATTCCAATGTCTTTTGGCAACTCAATCTCATAAGCATTCGCATCAAATTTTCTGAGGATCTTACACGGTCATATCTTCTTCATCTTCAGCTTGTTATACTTTTCTTTCGGAAATATCTGTTTTCTTAGATGTACCAAAACCTTATCTCCAACTTCGAAATGAACCTCTCTTCTTCTCTGGTCTACTCTAATTTTGTACTTCTGGTTTCTATTATGTAGTTTTTCCTTGATATTATCATGCAAACTTTGCATCTCTGGAGCAAAATCCTCTGCTCTTGCGCTTTGGAACTCATCTCGTCCCAAATCTCTCAAATTTGAAATTCCTCTTGGATGCATTCCATACATTATCTGGAATGGTATTTTTCCAGTGCTCATATTCGGTGAGTCATTATATGCAAACTCTACTTGGGGCAGAATTTGATCTCACTAGTTGTTATGGTCAGTGACCAAACTCCTCAGCAGGTTCCCTAAACTTCAATTTACCACTTCAGTCTGTCCATCCGTTTGAGAATGATATGTTGAAATGAAAGACAAATTTGTCCCTAAATTCTTCCACAATGTTCTCCAAAAGTGTCCCACAAACTTAGTGTCTCTTTCTGAAACTATTCTCCTTGGCAATCCATGTAATCTCACAATCTCCTTGAAAAAAAAAATTGATATGTGAGTAGCATCGTTGGTTTTGTGACATGGTATGAAATGTTGTCATCTTTGAAAATATGTCAACCACTACGAAGATTGAATCATTTCCTCTCTAGTTTCTAGGAAATCCTAGAACAAAATCCATACTTATAGCATCCCATGGCCYGTATGGAATAAGCAATGTTTGATACAATCCAGTGTTTTGTTGATTTCCTTTTGCATATTTTCAGATTCTACATYTGTCCATGAATTTCTTTACATCGAACCTCATACCTAGCCAAAAATATGAAGAACTCAACTATGCATATGTCTTATCATGGCCGAAATGTCCARCCAAACCTCTATTATGCTTTTCCTTCAACACGTTATCCCTCATTGAACATTTCGGGATACACAACTGGTTTCCTTTGAATAACAGTATGCCTTGGATAAGATATTTCATCCACTGACTTCTATCCCTCGGCAAAGGGTTCTCACATGCTTCATAAGCTTCTTTGAAATCTGGATCTTCTTGATACATCTCCGTGAGGTGTTCAAATCCTAGGGTCTCCACTCGAAATTCCTGCAAGATCAAACATCTCTTGCTCAAAGCATCTACAACTTTGTTAGCGTTTCCACTAATATGCTTAATAAAAAAAGTAAAAGTATGCATGAATTCCACCCATTTGGCATGTCTCTGATTCAATTTCTCTTGTCTGGTTATAAATTGCAATGCCTAATTATCAGAATATAAAACAAACTCTTTTGGAATAAGATAATTCCTCCATTTTTTCAAGGCTTGAATCACAGCATAAAATTGTTTATCATATGTGGAATACTTTCTCTTAACATCATTCAACTTCTCACTGAAATAAGCAATCGACTTATTGTCTTGACTTAAAACCGCGCCAATGGCTACTCCACTAGCATCACATTTAACTTGAAATGTCTTCTTAAAATATGGTAGAACTAGAATAGGTTGTTCTGTTATCTTTTCTTTCAACACCCTAAATCCTTTCTCAGCTTCCTCTGTCCAATTAAAAGACTTATGCTCTTTCTTTATGGTGTTCAGTATAGGTGCACAAATACTATTGAAATTCCTGATGAATTTCCTGTAAAAACTCGCCATTCCATGAAAACTTCTTACCTCAAACACACTTCTTGGAGAAGGCCAATATCTTATTTCCCTCACCTTCTCTGGGTCCATCTTCAACTCATTTTAAGAGATTATGAATCCCAAATATATAAGTTATGTTTTCATGAAAGAACATTTCCCCAAATTTACTAACAGCTTCTCTTGTTGCAGTCTCAACACTATATTTAAATGCACCAAGTGCTCTCCTTCAGTCTCACTGAAGATTAAGATATCATCCAAATAGACAATTACAAACTTACCAATAAAATCTTTGAGTACTTCATTCATCAACCGCATAAATGTACTCGGTGCATTTGTTAAACCAAACGACATAACCAACCACTCATCCAATCCTTAATTTGTTTCGAATGTTGTATTCCATTCATCTCCTTCTCTCATCCTTATCTGATGGTAACCACTCTTCAGTTCTATCTTGGAAAAATAAATAGATCGACTTAAACAATCCATCAAATCATCCATTCTAGGTAAAATAAATCTATACCTGATGGTTATCTTGTTGATGGCTCTAGAATCTGTGCACATTCTCCAACCTCCATGTTTCTTTGGACTCAACACAGTTGGTACGGCACACGAGCTCAAAATTTCCCTGACTAAACCTTTATCCAACAACTTCTGGACTTGATTTTTGACCTCTTCATTCTCTCGAGGTGTTAATCTGTACACTGCTTTATTTGGAAAACTTGCTCCTGAATAAGGTCAATATGGTGACTAATACTCCTGATGGGCGGTAAAGAGTGAGGTAACTCATCCACCACAATATCACTAAAATCATCCAATAATTCCTGGACTTCTATAGGAAAATCATTCGTAGATGTAATTGTGAGAACGACTCTCTACTTACCTTCAACAACAAACTGCATTTCCTATTCTTTCTTGACTTATTTCAATAGTTTCTTCCCACTCATGAGAAGTATACTTGGAATTTCTTCTTCTTTGATTCCTTTATCTTCTATTGGCAGCAACATATGTTTACACCCATTCTTCTCCAGGGTATAAGTGTTCTTTCTCCCATCATGTATGACATTCCTGTCATATTGCCACATTCTTCGCAACAAAACATGACAAACATCCATAGGTATGACATCACATAGAATTTCATCATTATAACCACCTATTTTAAATTCAACTTTACATTGTCGACTTACCATCACTTGATGTCCTTTCTGCAACCGCGATACCTTGTATGGATTCGGATGTGCAGTTGTCTCCAGCTTCATTTTTTCCACCATCTCTGTGGATACTAAATTATCAGTGCTTCCACTGTCTATGATCACCTTGCATACCCTATCTCTAGTCTTGAAAGCAGTTCTAAACATATTGTTTCTCTGGAATGGTTCTCTTACCTATTTCTCTGGTTTTATGAGAACTTTCCTCATCATGAGTGATCTCCCTTCTTTCGTTGCTTCGTCTTTCATCTCTGCCTCTACATTCCTCTTCTACGCTTCAGAAATGTGAGCTTCTCCACCTCCCATATTTTTTCTCTCATGACATTCCCAAGACATGTGCCCTGTCTTTCCAGAGGCGTAACACTTCACTTCTCCTCCTCTTCCTTTCAGAAAATAGGTTCTTCCACCATAGTGTTCCCCTCGAGAACTACCCCCTCTTTCTGTCTAACTGTGATATCTTCCAGCTTATGGTCTGGGCTTCTGGAACTTTTCTCTAACTATTCCTCTACCTTTGTTTGGACTTTGTCCTCTATTTCTTTGACTCTACTTTCTTCCCAACTTCTCTTCTGCTTTCAGGGCTACCTGATAAGCATCCTCCATTGTTCTCATAGTCATCATGTTGATTTCATCTTGAATATCATATATAGGTCATTAATATACCTGGAAACCTTTTCTTCATCGTTCTCTCTATGTCCTGCTCTGATGTTTAGCTTGTAAAACTCTTCAGTGTATTCCTTCACCGACAAACCTTTATGTCTCAGATTTTGTATCTTTCTGAACAGATTCACTTGATAATCCTTGGGTATGAACTTAGCTTTTAATTTAGCTACCATTCTATCCCAACTCTTGATTTTGGACTTACCTTTGCATCTTTTGTCGGTGTGTAATTCATCCCACCATAATGTTGCATATCCTTTCAATCTAGTCATAGAATGCTTCACTTTATTCTCATCATCAATCTCCTCATAATCGAACTACTTATCTAAAGCACTTACCGAGTCAAACAGTTCTTCTACATTTAAATTACCCTCGTACACTGGGACCTCTATTTTCGCTCTGGTTCCCAGCTTAACAACAACTCTCAGCAATTGCTCCTTTGTTGTTTGTTCTCCTACAACTTCTTTAGCTTCTACATCTTCATTCTCAAATTCACTGACGTCACCAACATCAGGTGCTCTTCTCTGCGATGTCTACATGGCATGTAACCTTGCACGAAGTTGTCTCATCTCCTCTTCCATGGTTGCATTTACCACTGGCATGTCTTTGTGTCACCTTCGCGGCATGGTTCCAAGTCTTCTCCTTTCTATCTTTATCTGTTGTCTACAGACAAGATCTATTATATCACTTGAGGAAAACCCCCACCACCTCCTGGGGATTGCATGACCTCTCAGTCTAGGATATTACATAGTATGGATCCGAATCAGCTCTCGGGCTCCTGTTGAGCCCTCAAAATCTTATACCATGGGCCTTTTCCCTTATCCTACACGCAATTTCAAATTTGCGAGGGTCTATTTATCCACACGGAGAATTCCACGTGACCTTTGTCCAAGTCCGCGGGATAAAAACCTTGAATGGAGCGGACTACGACACTTCGGGATTCTAGGCTTCGAGCATTTCAACAACCATACACGACGTTCCTCACGAACGTTGAACTTGTCGAAAGTCGAACAAAAAGGAAGGATCGACGATCCTCAACATATGTCAATATCTACGGCTCACATATGTTTCGGGCCTCTGCACTTCAGGGGATTTACCTGCTCCAACATGAAAATATCATGAATTTGCGAACTCTGAACAAATAGATCGGACAGATGGCACTTGCCTCAGATCAACGGTGGATCTATACTCCGTTCTTCGAGCTTCGGAACCTTCCACAACTCAACACATCAGATCCATCAGAGTGTCGAACTGGCGAGATCGTGAAGGGCATGATCAATGGTCCACCTGTCCTTGTGAATGGACGGTTGGGATATACTCTGGCCTTCGGGAGTTCTCGAACCAAACAGAATTGCACCTCCATTCCTCCGGGGTACCAAACCTTCAAACTCCAAGATCTGCTGACACATGGCCCTTCACGCCGACGGTTAAGATTTGTTTCAGGCTTCAAAACTTTGGGAAGTTTGCACACTTCCACAATCACACTCCAACTCTTCCGAATATTCGGACTTCCGAACTACTCTGGATCTGTGGACACGTGTCCCCACAATCGGACAATCCAGATCTTCTCCGGTTCCTGGGATTTCAAGAAACTTTCCTCCTTTACACACACCACATGGAAACCTCTCAATACGCGAAATTCGAAGGACTTCAGGGGTCAACACCCACACTATTTTCCTAGCTCTGACGACTAGGAAAGATCTACTCCTTGGGCGAATCTCGTCCACTCGACCTCGAAAATCAAAGGATTCTTCCCTTCAAAGATTATGGTCGCTCTTTCTCCTGAGCTTTAACACTCAAATGATTTGGGTCTTCTACGCACACCTTGCTCTCCTCTGAAAACTTGACACTTGAAGATTTCTGGAAAATATTCCCACGCACTCCTTGTGTTTGTTTCCTTGAGACTCTTCAACACTTGACTAAGTGTTCGCCCTATGCACACCTTGCAAGGGTCTTCTCGAGATCATATACTCATACGAGTATATGTGCACTCCTTGCATTCACCCTGCACAATTTTCATGTTATCTCTTCGGGGATTCTAAGTCTGAAATGACTTTGCCTTCACACTCCTTGTGTGGCTACTATGCACTCCTTGCACCAGTATTTTAGAAGAGAAACAATTGAAACTTACAGAACATTATAGGTTCATTCAATTAATCATAAAATGCATAAGCAAGCATATAAAACATAGAAAGCAAATAACACACATTACTCATTTAACTCATAGATATGCAAACTTAGAATTTGAGAACAATCTTCCTCTATTATATTCCTTCAGCAAAGCATTTACAAAGAGTTCTTGTAGCTCTTCAACTTCTCCTTGACAATAATTTACAATAAACTTCAGCAGAAAAATACAATTGTCTTCAGCAACCTCATTTGGGCATAGATTACATATATTTATACACAGAGGGCTTCTCGAGCCTTCCTACCGACTACGCTAGTGCTTTCATATCATAATCAAAGCGTTCTACCATTAAGGCTTATTACAATAAATGGAATTTACAACCCAGATACGAGTCATTGCTCAATATCTATACAATCCTACAGCTTATTAAAGACATTACAACCATTTGTGATCTCATACAATGGTTCTTGCCTCAAAACATTAAAAGATCTTTTAATTACAATCTTTTCAAAATATCAAATTGATGCGCTCTCCTTGGGTCTCAAAACAATTTGAACGTGTGCGCTTGATGTTGAGTTGTCCTCCACTCGACTTGATGTATGTTGATGGCGATGCTCCTGCATCATATTGTCATTGATATTCGCATGTTCATTGCATATAATATAATTTTCCTCTTTGTTTGTTTATCACAAAAGAACTATTGGCTTGCATCTAGTTTGTTCGTTGCATATAATATATTTTTCTTCTTTGTTTATTTATCGCAAAGAACTATTGGCTTGCATCTAGTATGTTTTTCGCATGTGTATGTTTTTATCTCTGTTCTTGAGTGTGTTTAAACACTTCACATCGGATATAGATAAATCGTTATCTCTTATATTTATCATAGCAATTTGTATAGTAAAATGATACATGATAACAATAGTATATGTCCATAAACTTCAATTGAATGATAATAAAAAATACTAATTGAATATCTATAACTTATATCTTGACACTAAGAAAATCGAAATAGATTCTCCATAGAATCTTGAAGAAATAATATTCAAATTCAGAACATAATGGAAGATGCAAACTATAAGAAAAACATGTAACTGAGTTTCCTTAGGGGAAAACACATGTAAAGTGGGTTGTTTCTCCCAACCTTAGATCAGAGTTGCTACCTATTGCCTGCTCTGTCACCCCCGAGCTAAATCCTAATCCAAACGAACCAAGTAACCTCTTGCGGAGTATAGGGTTCCAAGCTTTATGTGAAGATTCTCTGTGGCATTTCAGTACTTCTCAAATTTCTCATTTGAATCAGAATGTTGTCCCATTCTCTTATTTTTCTTTCATTTAAATATTTTCCTAGATCTTTGACACTTGTTCGAGCCTCCTGCTCATTGACCACATGTCAAATCAATTTTTATTCACTGACCACCTGTCAATCTGATTATTACACATGTTCCTAAAAACCTGAGATCTTGTCTCACTTCTGTTGAGTTAACTCAACCAATCTTCACCACTTGTCCCCTTTTTGTTGTCACTTGGTGGTTCAATTTGGATCCATGGATTTTCTCTTCTAACAGTCCCACCTCACATGTGTCTCCTCTTTCTCTTTTATTAATAAAATAAATATAAATAAAACAATAATTTTTTTTGAGTTGCATCACTAGGATCAATAATGTGTTGTTTAACAAAATAATAAAATAAATAATTAAGTTTAAAGTTTGAAATTTCGGGGTATCACAATGGGAAACCAAAGCGTTGGGAACTTGAATCTACACCACTCCTTGACATTGTTCTGTGTTGACACCTTCCAACAAGGCTCCAATGACTCATATGTTCTAGCCAATTGCAATGGGAGGAAACGTTGAAAATTTTGCATCTTCTCTGATGTCGATTGGTTTTGCAGAGAGCTCAATATAAATCGAGCATTGTTTCTCTTCTCCATCCAACAAGCATATATGCATAACATCATTTCCAATAGCCTTGGAGCATGTGTGATTTATTCATCTCATGTGATTTTTTCTCTTTTATATCTATAGGATTCTTCAATGCGGATCTCACCCACCAAGAAAAAGGTTGATCCAATATTCAATCTTCTTAAACACAATAATTCCAATGCAACAATTCTCAACAAATCTTCATGACCGGGTCAAGTCACACAACAAGGGAACCAAAGTGTTGTAGTCTACGAAATCAGTTGATGCATTCAAGGAGAGACTACATCTAAAACACATCAAGAACACACACAACCCAACAAAGAAGAGATAATTTAGGTAAGGATATCCATTCCAAGTCTTTATTCCATCTTTGAAGGTATTTATACAAGAGGGATGGTTGGAGTGGTTGTACCCGCTCCAACTAATCATTCATTATGTTATCTTTATACATTTATTACATATGTTCTTATACATTCTTGTAATTAGGTTAATGTATGATGACAGTTACATGGCCTAGAAGGCCTCCTCAACGAGGATTTTTGGCTAGTTTTGCTCAAGCATAAAAAGAAATTCCAATATCTTAATGAAAATTGATATTATAAAGATAGATTGTTGGTTTTTTCTATAATTGCATCAAGAGGTTTTTTCTACGACCTTGTATCAAGGAGATGTGTAATTTTGTGCTCAATGTCAACCTTAAGTAAAATATTTCAATGTCGAGACTCACTTTCAAATATTTTGATCACTCTGCATATATTAATTTTACATTTTGATTAGTCTATATATGTACCATACGACTTCTATATGAAATATATTAGACATCGTTAGACACCATTTTAATCTAGCTCTCCTTGGATATTTTTTCCAATTCATTTATCTTGCAAAAAAAACATAAAACAAATGTTTATTACTATTCTACTACATATGCTCTCTTTTGCAGTGCATAACACATTTGATGTGCTAAAAATCTAAGACATGAAGCTATGTTCATCCCAATCTCATTATTACAACATTTCTTTGAACCATCTAATAAAAAAACTATGACAATGTCCCTTGGCATGGAAAATAACCAACATATGTTAACTCTTTGTTTATTAGACAACTTGAAACTTCTTAATTGAATGTAATTGAAGAAATTGATAATTTATTAAACCTAGTTTTTTTGAAAGAAATTATAATTTGATTTAGAAATAGAAAGAAATTACATCGACATTTAAATGGCATAAAGCTTGGTTATTTAAACATCAGCATTTAAGTGGCATAAATCTTGGTTTTCAAGAGACCTATCCTTCTAATTCTAAAAAAATGTAAGGAAATGAAAACTTGCATAAAGCTTGGTTCTGGAGAGACATGTCCCCTAATTCTGAAAAAAAAAAGTAAAAAAAAGAAAACATAGATTGTCATAAAAAGTTCAAGGTTATATATAGTTATCCTATTACAAAATGTTCATATCACTTTATACAATCATTTGCTAAAAAAAACACTTTGATATAGATAAAAACTGAAATTATTGAGGAAAGGAAATGAAAACTTGCATAAAGCTTGGTTTTTGAGAGAAATATCTCGTAATTCTAAAAAAAATAACAAAAAGAAAACACAGATTGTCATAAAAATTTCGAAGTTATATATAGCTATCCTATTACATACTGTTCATATCACTTTATACAATCATTTGCTACAAAAAAACGCTTTGATACAGATAAAAACTGAAATTATTGATTTGCAGTCATTAATTCTTTGAAAACTGTAACATTGAAGTTTAAATAGTGATTCAGTATAAAATATTTGATGATATTATGCTGCCACCATTACAATTTGCTTCCAATGCCCTTGACTTCCAATTACTTCTGCATTCTCATTCGCCCTTTTAGGGGGTGTGCAAGTATTTTAGTACATTAATACTTTATCCATGGTCAAGCATAATGATGGGCATGGTCATTTTTGGTCAACCATAGTGATGGTCATCGTCAACCATGAATGGTCAACCATATACATGATCAACCATAGTGATGGTCATAGTCATAGTCAATTGGAGTTAACTATGGTCATGTTCATGGTCAACCATAGTTAACAATGGTCATGTTCAAAGTCAACCATAATCAACCATGGCCAATCATAATCTTGGCCAACCATAGTCAACCATACTCATGGTTAACCATAGTCAATCACAGTCAACCTAGTCATCCAATAATACATTAATGGTCATATGTGGATATTATTATTGATGTATTAATACTTTATTAATGTATTAATAATTTATTAATATATTAACATATTAATAATGTATTATTTTATTAATGTATTAATATTTTATTATTGTATTAATTGATTTATACATTACATTATTAATGTATTAATATTTTAATTTATACAATACATTAATACTTATTATTATACATTACATTAATTTATTAATACTTGTTTATTATGCATTACATTAATGTAATAACTAATTAATACATTAATTAACTTTCAAATAATCAATACATTAATTATGTATTAATACATCAATGGTTATTAATCCTCCTCACGCATGCATGTTGACCGTTAAACCACATTTAAGTAAAAAGTGGTTGATATACGCACAACGCCATTAATTTTAAAGGGTGGAAAATAGCGTCGATCGACATATATCAACCACTTTTTACTCAAATGTGGTTGTTTCTAGTTTATAGCTCATTTTATAGTTATTAAGGTATGTTTTTTGGTTCAATTATAAAGTTGTATTTCCTTCAAAAATAGTAAATTACTTACAAATTGTATTTGGAACAATTAGGAGCATTTACTTATTAAAAACATTGATCCAAACTTATTCCATGAGTAGGTGGCTTAAAGATTTGAAAGGGAATTAGGAACATTTACTCATTAAAAGCGTTGATCCAAACTTATTCCATGAGTAGGTGGCTTAAATATTTGAAAGTGAATTGAACAAGGTTTATCTCTGAAGAAGACAAACTTACCCTTCACTAAGGGTTTGGTGAGAATCTCTGCAACTTGCTCATTTGTCGAAATGTAATGGAATTTTACTGCTCCTCTCTAGACCATATCTCTGATTAAGTGATACTTGACCTCAATATGTTTGGACCTATCATGGAATACTGGATTCTCTGAGAGTTTGATGCAACTCTAATTATCGTGGTATATCACCATAGGCTCCAACTTTTGATCAAATAAACTAGTAAGCAATTTATGAAGGCAAATTGCTTTGCAACTCACCATACATGTTGCCATATACTCTGTCTCTACAAAACTAAGTGCCACTTACATATGCTTCCCATTGAACCATGAAATCATTGTTAATCCCAAGCTGAAGTAGCACCCTGAGGTGTTTTTCATGTCCACTACACTTCCTGCCCAATCTAACTCTGTATACTGCTACAGTTGTACTCCATCACCCCTGACATACTTGAGCCCATACTCCATTGTACCACACAAGTACCTAAGCACATGCTTCGCTGCTATCCAATGCACATGCATAGGTTCCACCTTGAATTGGCTCAAGGTGTTCACGGCAAAGCAAATATTTGACTTGGTGTCAACCAAATACATCAAGTAACCAATCAAATGCCTATACAAAGTGGGATCCACCAACTCTGAATCTGAAGCACTTAGCTTCTTCAAATTGGTGATCATAGGTGTAGTCATAGGCTTGCAATCCCCCATCTCGAATATCCTCGGAATGTCCACTACATACTTCCCATGTCCAAGGAAGATCTCGCCTGGTTGTTGCCACACATCCAACCCCAAGAGGTAATGCATCAAGTCGATGTCCTTCATCTCAAACTCTGAAGCCAAATCCTATTTGCACATAACAATGAGTTTTTCTACACCTATGAGAAACAGGTCATCAACATATAGCACCAAGATAAGTGGATCATCTCCAACAAGTATAAAGTACAAGTTGGGATCCACGTCACTCTTGGTAAAGCCCATGCTCAACGAGTACCCATCAATCTTAGAGTACCACGCTCTCGGTGCATGCTTGAATCAATATAAGACTTTCCTAAGCCTGCATACATGAGACTCCCTCCCATGTACCTCAAAGCCCTAAAGTTGCTCTATATACACCTCCTCCTCAATAATCACATTGAGGAATGATGTCTTCACGTTCATCTCATGAATATTCCACCCCATCACTGAGGCGATAGATATCACAGCACGAATAGAGGCATATCTAGCAACTGGAGCAAAAGTCTCATTATAGTCCACTGCGTCTCTTTGGGAGAACCCTTTCACCACAAACCTCGCTTTGTACTTCTCTATGTTGCCATCCACGTCATGCTTGATCTTAAAGATCCACCGTAAGCCCACGATCGATTTTCCCCCTGGTCTCGGAACTATGTCCCACATCATTTTTCATAATGGAGTGATACTCCTCCATCATGGCATCCCTCCAAACCTACTGGTTTGATGTCTCCTCAACATTGGTAGGCTCGAAATCAATGATGCTACTCATGAGAGCCATGTAACTGGAAAATCTCATGGGCAATCTTCTTTCCCTGAATGTACTCCTAGGAGTCTCCACGTGCTCTTAAGCGTCCCTCAATGTCTACTCTACCCATCAAGGCCTCCTCCTTACAGAACTGGAAGGAGCATCAAACTCCTTCCCTGACCTGAAGTCTAACTTCCTAAAGTGGAAGTAGTCGATGAGCCTTGCTCATCCTTCAGAGCCCACTACTCCCTATCTTATGTCACTGGAATAGGATCATGAGACTTCATGTATGTCAAGTCCTCCTCAAACCTGACATCTCAGCTCACCACGACCTTCCTCTATGCTAGAATACAGATCTTGTATGCCTTCGAAGTCTCACTATAGCCAATAAATAAGCCCTTCTTCCCGTAGGGCTCCAACTTTGTCCTCTTCTATGTCAGTACATGGCACTGGACAACTGAAAATGCAATAAATGGCCAATCTCCGACTTCACTCCAAAGAACACTTCTTCTGGAGTCTTGTCCTCCAAGACCTTATTAGGACTCTTGTTTCGTACAAGCACTGTCGCATTGCATGCCTCTGCCCAAAGGACCATGGGAAAATCCTGGTCATGAATCATCACCTTGGCAGCTCCAACGATAGATTGCTTCTTCCTCTTTGCAACATCATTCTATTGTGGGTTGTAGGGTATTGCCAACTCCCTCTTTATCCCTGCTTCCTTGCAGAAATCGTTGAAGTCGTTTGAGGTGTACTTGCCCCCATTATTTGACCTCATAACTCTGATCTTCTTGCCTATCTAATTCTCCACAAGAGCCTTAAACTCTCGAAACCCATTGAAGACCTCACTCTTGGTCCTCATGAAGAAAATTTGTGTTCTTCTAGAGAAATCATCAATGAAGATCGCAAAGTAATTGGACCCTCTCACTGACTCTACTGACATAGAACTACATACGTCTATATGTACTAGATCCAAGATCCCCTTGGATCTGATGTCACTACTCAAAAAAGCAGCCTTGGCATTCTTGCCAAGAGCACACCCCTTGCATACTCCCTACCACTCCACACTGAACTCTAAAAGACCAGTGACAATTCCCTCATTGCAATAGTGTGTTATGATGCAAGTGACCCATCCTCCTATGCCAAAGCTCGCACAGGTTATCACTGTCACAAACCAGAGCGCGTGATGGTTGGGCCTTCATCTTGTATAGATTGTCCTCTCTATTACCAAAAACTTGTGATGAGTCAAGGTTAGATCCTTTCGTCCAAATAAGAACTTGATTATCCTCGAAAGTGATGGCATCATATCCCCTATCCTACATTGTTGAAACTAAGAGAAAACTCTTCTAGAGCTTTGGAACATACAACACATCCGCCATCTCCAAAGAACCTCCTGACTCCAGCTAGAACCTGACTGTCCCAACTCCCTCTACACCACACTTAGCATTGGTGTCAAGCTCCACATGTAGATCCAAGTCCTTCTCTGACAAACTGGTGAACAACTCGTGTGCCCCCGTCATGTGACGAGAAGCCCCGTTGTCCACGAACCAGGAACAGTTGGAAAATGTGCCATAAAGGCAAAAGACTAACAAGAAATCCTTCTCGAACCTCTCAACAAATTCCTTGACTTGAGTATCTACAAATGTTGCTACCTATTGAGACTTTCCCTTCCCTTCTTTCGTTCAAGATACTGTGACGCATAGTGATCACTCTTGTGGCACGCAAAGCATTTTACTTTGTTCAAATCCCTCTTATTTTCAGCCTGTGAAGTCAACTCTCCACCTATATTCCTCTTGACCGAACCATATCCCTTGCTCTTCTTTACCTAACTAGCAAGAGTCAGAGTCTCATCATCACCTTTATGTTGGTCTGTTAAAGATTCCTCTTGAATCTCCTCCTGGATGAAATCATCCCATAGCATGTCAAATTTGGGAAGTGTCTCACGTGTAACGATGCCCTTGAAGTATGGGGCCCATGGATTAGTGAAACCATTCAAGGTCGTCATCACCATCTCTTGATCTATCACAGCCTCCCCAACTGTTGCCAGATGATTACAAACCAGAGTTATCTTGGTGAAATAATTGATCATTGTATCTGATATGATCATCTTGGTGTTTCTAAATTTTTCTTTCAACGCCATCTTTGTGTTTGCATTATTGTTCTGGAAAAGATTCGTCAAATCTAGAAAAACTCCCTGGCTAATGTCTTCTTCAATAGGTGGGGAATTAAAGTGATCCTTCACGACATTTAAGATGATCCTCCTGGCTTTCACATCCTTTTGCTCATAGATGGCCAAGTCTTTTGGATCCATTGGTGGGGTCACTGTGGTATTTCCAAAATCCCACAACCCATTCTCCATGAGAATTAATGTAACCCTCGCCTTCCAAGGTATGAAGTTCGATGCACCCTCCAACCTATCCTTGAACCTCAAACGGGTTGAGGCCATCTCCAAATCAGAATTTTAATGAGGAATGTAAACTACTGAAATTTAATCGATTGTAAAACCTATGACAAAACCCTTGTCTGATCTCCTTCAAAGTGTTAGCTTTGATACCATGAAAAATTTCATTAAACCCCAATCACGGCAATTAATTCCTAGTTAATCCATGCAGAAATAAAATGCAGATCCATTGAATAAAAGCACGTTGAGATTATTAATCAGAAATTGCAGTGGAATAAAATAAAGAACCAAAACACATGTACATATATATTTTTGAGTAAATACCCTTGGAAAAACCCCAAAACCAACAATGAGATGATTTTATTATGATAAAAATCAAGGCGCCCATAAAAGGGAAAATGGCTCATTGAGAGAAATACAATTGTAGACAAACCTAGCAAAAACCCTAGTTGAAAAGCCTCTACCTGATCTGTAGTCATGTTGATTGTACGACTGTATGACCTGACCGTATGTTGTACAATTGTTTTCGCAACCAGTACGAACTGTACGATTCTGGTCCATACATTGTACAACACTCTGCATGTGGTTGTACGGGCCTACCCACGTATTGTAAGACCTATAGGCCCTCTTCTATCTACTGAACAACCTCCCCGAAAAAGAACTCAGCCTATGGCTTGTTGGTACGACCCTCTTGAGTCTCTCCCAAGTGCAATATTTCTCTCATTGAAATGTGTAGAGTGAAAGTCCTTCACTCCAATGAATCACAAACTCGAAATCAATGTGTCTCCTCTCCCTTGGTTGTCTTTTATAATCTTAAGATGAGCCATAACCCTAATCTCCAAAGTGACCAATGGATGACATTAAATAGCTAAGATTCATTTAATTAACTTAAATCACTAATGCCAAAAACTTAGGCATTTTATTTAATTAACCGCAATTAATTCTAAAATAACATTCACTTTAAAAATTAAATTATTAAAGTGAATTTTCAAAGTTATGAGAGGTATTAATGACGATCTCCACATGATAGACACAATCCAATGTGGAGATACATGTTCGATGCAACAAACTTAAACATAAGTTTCAATCCTTGTTGGAGGGAGTTATAGCGTAGCACATCTTCCAATTGCATAAAACAACCATTGTAAGATCATGTTTATCAAAGGTGGTTCTGAGCGCTTTTTCATGATATCCAAATAAGCTGAATTGTAAAGAGCATTGCATTGCATCCTTGTTAGCATTCTTAAGGTTATTGATTCCAGCTAAGATATATGACAATTGACAATTCTCCTACAATGGAAGTAGGAGTAGTGCTTTTGGGACAATAGACAAGATTATATTAGTAAATTTGATTCTAAAAACATACTGTCATTCAAGTATAATATGAATTAGGTTGATCTTTTGGATATTGTTTTCTAACATTGAGTGTTTTTTCACCCCGAAGATTTATCTCCAAAAAAGTTACAAGATGGGCATTTGGATATGTTATCTACAACCAATGCTACCAAACCTGCATTGCTAATCTCAGCATTGTCTTTTTTCAAATAAATGTTATAAGGATATCCAATAACATTTTCCACAAAGCTCATTATAGATATTTTACTTCTTACCATTTTGTTCAACGACAGCCTAGAAATCTTTCATTTCTACCCACAGACATTTATGTCCTTCCATTAGAAGTGTATAATTTTTTAACCCTCCAATATTGAAAACAACATGAAAAAATGCCATTCATAAAAATAAAAAGCCTTTCAAATGTCACTGTTGTTATATATCCAAGTTTGACCAGGCCAAGTTCAATGCACAAGTGAAATTATAAGCTAAATAAAATTGCTAATGGAAAAAACATTAAATTCAATCTTTCCACAAAAAAAAGTATACCACCAACTTTGTAAGATAAAAAGCCTTTCAAATGTCACTGTTGTTATATATCCAAGTTTGACCAGGCCAAGTTCAATGCACAAGTGAAATTATAAGCTGAATAAAATGGCTAATGGAAAAAAAATTAAATTCAATCTTTCCACCAAAAAAATTATACCACCAACTTTGTAAGATGAAATTCAGATTAAACAAATGATTCCAGAATTTCAGTGATGACTAATGCTATTGGTTGCAGAATGTATCTTTTTTATTTTCAGTGATTGAAAAATATACGATTTTTCCAACCGCACTAAAACATGACAACAATAGAAAAAAATAGACAAGTATTTTGACGACAGGGGCATCTCCCCATCCTCTTGGTCTCAAATATATGACAGTCAATAGTAATTGAATAGTAATTATACTGAATAATTAAATCAGCTTCAGTTTTACAGGAAACACCTCTACAAAATAGAGAATTCAGCTTCAGTCAAAGTATCCTACTTATGACCAATAATGCAACAGACTTGGGTTATAGTGGAGAGTTACCTGCCATTTGTGTAAAATCTTGTGTAGTGGAATTAGTACTTTCTTTTCCACGCGGTGCATCCACTTTTCTCTTTTTTTTATTGCAACCTTCAATTATAGGGCCTTTCAAACAGATTAAAGTAGAGCATGAATAAACCCGATTATGCAAATGGATCATTTATATTAACAGCTTCTCATTGACTATCCAATACAGATTACGAACCAAATGAGAAAAGATTTGTACTTCAAATCTTCTCTAAATGAAAATCAATAAAGGCTATATATAACCCCATATAAAACAAAATCCATCTTAAAAATAAATGGATTGGCTGTGGGCTGCGAAATTGAAGTTGAATATCCATCCAAGAATATGTAGAAAATTCCCTTGTAAACTCCATAAAAGCACAACACTTCGCACCAAACAAAAATTTAGATTCCAAACATATTCAAGGCAAGTCTTGATCTTAGAAATTTTCTCAAACACAAAGAATCATACTTTATTTCTCAAACAATAAGCAATGGGAGTATTTGGTGAACACGTGACAAGTGTCTTGTACAAGGCACCATTAAGAATGCTCCAACAGACAACTTCGACTTGTTACATTGACTATACAACAAATAAACTTGCCTCTGCAAAAGTAGAAACAACAATCTTCATAACCATGATTTCTCTCCTATTGTTAACTGGATTATAATGCCTCTCATAAATATGAACTCACAACAGACTTTCTGCAACTCTAAGAACCACAAAGAATACCAAACTGCTGACAAAATTATGCAGGAGGAAAAAATGCACAAACTCCCATGAATGCACCACGCTCTTTGGTGTGGGACAGGCTACAATGCTCGTCGTCATACCCTACACAAACTCAAAATTCTCATCCGTTGAAAAATTTGTCTCGGTAGGAAGATCGCTCTTCTTGCCTTTAAAAGCAACATAAATAGCTGGATGATTCCATAGGAAAATGCATTTATACAGAATCTTACAGGCATTGATACATATTTTTCTTTTACAATTTCAGCTTTCACCTTTCAAGCAGTCAGATGAGTGTTAGAATAAATCAAGGGCCATCTTATTCTTGTTTTGCTTCCACTTAGGCATCTTGTAGAAAGCTTCTTTAGTCATTCCAAACTTCTCACGGAAATCTTCTTTAGATAAATATGTCTGCATTCAGAGAAAGTTAAAGAAAAATGAATATATGTGTGTG
>ML784994.1:352036-364317 GCA_009831015.1 Picea engelmannii
ATTATAGGACCCGTATTGAGAAAACCTATATTAGCAGATCTCTAATGTGTATTGATTACTACAAATACTAACTACTGAATGGCACATAATCAGATTATGGGTAGCTAGCAAATCCACACATTGGCATTATTATAGCTTTGATTCTCTATAAGATAATTGACTCTGTCGACTGGATACCCTTATAATGTAAAGACAAACTATGCTGAGAAGTGCTATGCTTCCATCCCAAAAACTTGCATACATCACTTGTTCTGTCACTATTTTACTTTATTGTAATGGAATGGTAGTCCAAATTTAAGAAGGTATATCCTTATTTTATATACAAGGTAAACAATCAATAACTTTTTATACTAACTTAGAAGTTAGTAGTCTTAAAAAACTGAATTTGTAATTGATATTTTTTTAGCATGGTGCATATAATGCAGGGAGGGGTTTGTGTGTATGCAAGGAAGTCTTGGATGATAAGCAGTGTTCCACGAGGATGTGTCCAGCATGGTTGGGGGCATGCCCCCCTCACTCCCCACACCCCCAAGATAAGGCAGCACCTAGCAAAATGTTTCACCATGCTCCCCTTCTGTGTAACTCTGTGAAACGCACCCCGAACGTTTCATCAAGTTGCAGGACGAGATCCCAAAAAGGGAGGCTTGTGGGCACACCCCAAAAAAGCAATGCGGGTTTCACAAAAAGGGGGGCTTGTGGGTGCCCACCTTCAATGTTTTTCCCAAAATGCATAAAAACTTAAAAAAAAAACATAAAAAGGTTAAAAAAACTTATTAAACTACTAAACTTAATTCACCATTAACTATACATCTCTCTTTTTTGACATTTACAAGTCATTTAGCATTGAACTTTTAGATGGGAGTTTTGTCTCGGTTACTCGTGAGAGTGACTCTAACTCAAATAGTGACACTCCCATTGATGGTCCTAATGCCTTTGTACAATAGATGGATGTAGAGGACCAATCAATGGCATTGACTCCTTGATGGTCATTTGATGTTGATTTCTTTTAGCTACTTTTAGTTTTCACTATCCATTGTTAATTTTCAGTGGTAACTTTTGACTTTAGATATCAATGATGAGTCTTCGACTTGTCTCTCTTTACATTTTGAATAATTTTAATTTACTCTTTCAGACTTCAATATCTACTATTTAGAATTTACTTGAACTTTTGATGTCCAGGGATCATTGATTCAATGTGAAATATGATAATAACAATGGTGATTGATGAGTCGTGTTTCTATCATTTACAAATTTGAATTTAGTATTTACATTTCACAATGAAGAATTTACAAGGGATGAATTGTCATTTATTTTTTTATAATTTTGGAGACAGGGCCCCCTATGCTAGGGACCCTAATGTCCCCCCGTCCCCCATGAATTTCCCTAATATTTGGGGGCTGTCTCCACACATCCAATGTGTGTTTTCCCGCTCCCACACTCTTGCTTCCAAGAAACTTGGGGGAACATTGATGATAAGACTTGCACATAAGAGAGGAGAAAAAGACCTATTATACTTTATCTAATACAATAATATTCGAACCCCAAAATCTCCAATAAAAAAATTCATTCAAGGATATAGTCAAGACCTAATAGTTAAGAACATGTGTCTCCTTAGAGGTAACAGGTTCAAATCCGGAGGGGGTTAGCATATGTGCACCTCCATAGACTAAGCAGTCAAATTATTGCACAGAGGGGGTTCCTTGTCCCACAAACAAAGGGGTTTCATATATCAATTCGGTGTATGGCTAGGCTAAGACCTTAAAGTAGATTATTATTATTATTATTATTATTATAGTTGTTAGCTATGTGCCAAAAATTGTAATGTAGTAATCTCATAGAACGCAAAATCCAAGAATCCTACATCTATAGTGAATAACACTTTGAAAAAAGAAAGCAGGGCCAAGATTGCATCCACTACAAAAGAAACTTATTTCACCAAGTTCTTCAACAAGAATATGCCCAGCGTCTAATCAGTGGTTGAAAGCCTCATCCACATACTTGCTTCTTTTTTACTCTCTAGAGACGGTATAATGTGCACGTCAGTGCAATTCATTTCTCACAATTAAGTAGCCAACTACCATTTATCCATTTAACCCTAAACAAATTCTCATCGATGTGCTTGAACAAATGGTTCTTCAACTACATGTATGTGTATAGACTTATCAATGTCAATAGATTTACTTGTCAACATGGTCTTATACTTCAACATTGATGATATTTTATCGAAACCAATTGAATTGTTCTTCTTAGCCTAGCTATTCTTCGCTTTAATGGCCAAATCTTTGTTATATGCATCTTCCAATGTTCAAATACTAAATAATGTGAGTTCTTTCTAAATAGGGTTGCAGTGCCCATTAACATACTTCAGTACAATTTGCTCCTAATCAACAAGGACTCTCAACTTGATGTATTGAAATAACTCTTTAATATATTCTAACACTAATTCATCAATTTTTTGCTTCAAGTATTGTCGCCACCTAATCTTCAAATTTGTCTCATATTCAATAGGGTAAAAAAATTTACGCACTAACTACTATAGTTCTTCCTAGTTTGTGATATATAATCAATCATGTTGTTAATATTGTTCAATCAAGTTATTCCACCAGAGCAAGGCTACTCCAATCATCCATGATTCGGTGAAAGCAATCCATTACAACATAATGTCATGTCTCAAAACACATCTCAATTCGCCATCAATTATTGAGTTTGTTGAGTTGGAGCTGTCCTTTAAATGATGGAACTTCAACCTTTGCCTCCACTTCAAAAGAATTCATTATAATCAAAATTACTAGAATTATATACTCATGGAGTGTGTATTGGGATATGCAATATTGCTTGTAGCCATTGACTCTCAAGCTACTACGTGAATTAGACATTGTTAGTCACATAAGGATGTTGAATTTCTCTTTGATAGATGTGTGCCCATACATAAAATTTTGTTCTAGTATTTGGACTTGATCTTCAAGGCTTCCACTTCCTCAAGGAGAAATTTCACCATGTTCAACTATTATGTTTGGGTTGGCTCTCCCATGTTGCCATTATGTCATTTATCTTTAATAAACCAATTTGTGTCTCTTCTCCAACTAACACAAGTATACCCATATAGGTACTCCAATTCCCATTTACTATTGATACAATTGTTAGTTGTATAAGAAAAAAATGTGAAATGAGTTACAATTAAGCATCTTTGAACCAAATTATAACATGTGCACCTAGATTCGTGAACACTTTCATTTAATCATAATGTTATTCTAGGTGCATTACCTCCTTTATCTTAATCGCTCAAACATTTACTTGAGGATAGATTCACCAAATGAACCCATGGAGAGATTTTCAAGTGTCCCTTAGGAATAGTTAGCTCACAAACACAAGGCTGAGACATCGTTGACATCTTCAAACCCTTAAAGTTGATTGATATATATACCTAGATACAATGGACACATTTGCTTCATTTATTTTGGTTTGTCCATAACCATTCCTAGGCCTTAGAATCCTAGTTGATTAATCACTTAGAAACAAAACCATGCCAAGCCATATTGTCTCCCACTCAAATTAGAACAATAACAGGTCTCAACCCACTCAAATTAGGAATAATTTTAAACCCCATTAGAGCATTTCCCCCTGACACACATTAAGGTTATCTGCAAAAACACTATGGAGCAAGAATCTTCCAAAAATTGGCAAGAATTGAAGTGTCCACCCATTCCAAATTGTGTGATAACATACCATTGTTTTGCATTCCGCATAGTGGACCCACGCTCAAAAATCCAATTTTGGTGTTTTCTTGCATTCCCTATGCACTCACATACATTCTCTTATGCACATATGAGTTGTAGTAGAATTCCTATAAATAAAATATCTTAAAATTCCACCAAAGCAAACAAAAAAAGCATAGTTTTCTATTGCAATTGTAGGTTGATATAGTGAATATAAAATATGCAAATCTATCTTTTCGAAGGATTATTAAGAATGTTTTTAGCATAGGCACGGTCATGAGGGGTCTCAAACCCATTAAGCATCAACAAGAATTAAAAAACCCAAGCTGTAAACCTCAATCATTCTGCACTTTACATGATATTTTTATAAACACTAAGGTTTGCACCTCACCTTTTATTATCCCTCTTGACATATAACATATCCAAGGTTAAGAAGGATCTATCCTAGTTATTGTTTAAATATGTCTAAGTAAATAAAAAGTACGTGAGATTTTTTTGACGTTAAGATAATTAAAATAAATAAGACATCAACTCTTTTTTATTTTATTAGTATTACGTACATGAAAACACACACACACACACACATGGAGATCTCCCCCACCCAACAACTTTAGGGATTTCTACCTCTTGTCCCTTTCAAGCTTCTTTTGAAGAGTAATATCCCTCTATCAATCCATCGATCACCTCCTATATTATATATTAGTCTTGCATGGGAGTGAAATATCTCAACCCATGTTTTTGTGGACCCAACCTTGAGTTGGCAATAAAAAACCCCAAGAAGTCAATTTAGAATCATTCGTGCACCATAGAAAATAGTCCATTTCCTCATGACAATCCTCCAACTCCGAATTATGCATTTATTGCTCATTCCCTCGCAACTTTGCTCCATCCTTGGGTCTAGTGTATCATTGCTTCAATCCCTAATTCAATTTCGGTAGGGCAATGTTGTGATCTCCGCATCTTTAACACAAATGCCTTCCATATAGGCATCCATCTTGCCAACACTAGTTTCTAAACAATTCTTATAGGGTTTGTCAAACTTAACTATCCAACAGCCCCAAGTGAAGGGAATGACCAAGGCTCTAGTCTTCAAACCCTTTAAAATGGAGTATGTTGAATCATTAAGCATTCCCTTCAATTTCTTTTCTTCTTCCCTAACCAAGCGTTAGATATTTGTCCCAACCACCAAATGTGCAATTCCCTTAGTATGGGAGTGTGCAAAATTCATATTTTGTGATGCTTGCACTATGTAGTTTTTCCAATGTTTGAACAAAATATATGAATCATAACAATGATCCATTGGTACCCACCTAGTAATTGCAATTTTTCCAAAATAATTGTAATTCTTTCAAGACATCACGATTCCATGAATTATTCAGAGGGATTAATCAAACCCTTGAAAAAATAGTTGATTAGTCAACAATTTTATCTACTCCACGGGGGAGTGACAGTATGTATTTGAACTTCTCCTTTACATCGCATTACATTGTATTTGCATGACAATGCTCCTATCAACACATCACAACGTTACACTTCTCCATATATGAATTGGCAATTTTTAGGGTGCATACTCATACATCGCATTACATTGTATTTGCATGATAAGGCTCCTATCAACACATCACAACATTACACTTCTCCATATTGTCAATTTTTAGGGTGCATACACATACAACAAAACATAAACAGGAGATAAAAAGGAAGTTTGTTTTATCATTGACGTTACAACAAATACAACTCTCTCGCACATATTGTATATCACCATAAATCAAATATGTATAGCACCCCTAGCAAGTTAGGGTGATTAAACCACCTAACCTCTAACCTTAACATCCAATGTCTTGTTGATCACATGTCATTAACCACTAATATATAAAGTGATCATGTATTGTAAACATCAATACACAATTACAATATGATCTAATAGTTTGCTCCTCTCTTGTAGGGTGTTTTGTATACTTTGTTGTTATGTCAATGACGCGAATCAAAATGTCTTCTCAGGGGTGCCCTTGATGGGCCTCTCTTCCAAGGAATCTATTGGCATTTCAAGGCTTCATTTCTTTCATACTCTTCTTCGCATATGGCATTCTACCCTCGCTACTATGTGGTGTTCTACCCTCCACACTACAAACATCTGATATATAGCATTTTGTTGATATCTTCTCCTTATGCCTTTGTGTATGTAGGTTTGGCATGTTTGATGTGCAGTCTACCTATGTAAAACATCTAAAATGTTAATCTTCTCATTGAGCCTACCCACAACTCATTCTTCTAGAAGATATATATACAAGGCCACAATTGAGTTCATCTTGTCTTTGATTGTGCATGTTCCTAGAACAAGTCTATCTCACGTTTGCTTAGTGTCTATACAAGTATTCCCTACATTTAGAATCAGAAACTTACATTGCCTTGGCTCATAATTATCTCTTTCCAATGGTTGGGACTACTCAAGTGCCTTCACATGATCTCCGATGCATCTTGGATATCACCATACATCCCATATTTATAGCACCCCTAGGAGGTTATCATAATTTAACTACCTAACCTCTAACTTATTGCTCGCATATTATTAACTACTGACATATAAAGCGATCACAATATACCAACATTAATACATGATCATAGTAGGATTTTGTAGTTTGATCTCCAATGTGAATTCATTTTAATGAGGCAAATGTAATACATGCACCTAGACAGATGCACAAACTTTCATTCTAGATAATGTTATATAGGGTGTATTAACTCCTTTATCCTACTAATTCATACATTTGCTTGATGGTAAATTCACGAGATAAGCCCATGTAGAGTCATTTAACTATCCATCTTAATTTGTTAGGTCACATAAACTAGGTTGAGTCCTTGTTCATTGATTGGCTTAGATCTTGAAACATTCAAGTTGACTGATTTGAACCAAATCCAATTGGACATAGTCATATCACTCATTTAGCTTAAATATAGCGCTTAACTAGCAATAGGACATAAATTGCCAGTTAATTGAGATCTTAAAGATGATACAAAGTCATGCCCACCCATAGCTTCTACACAACAAGACTAATTACTCATTAGGTATCCCAAACCTCTCAAATAACCCTTGGAAGATTTCCACCTAAGACATGTTGAGATTCTCCCTATAATTGACTCGTATGCAAGAATCTTTCAAAACATTGAATTTAGAAAAATGATCAAAGTGTGTATCCACACCTTCAAGATGTCAAGAAGAAGATAGCGGTCACTTGTCACCTACAAGACGCTCGCTCGATTAGCAATACTAGGATGGTATCAATAGCAAGCAAACATTAAATGTTACGTAAGTTAGTGTTAGGTTATAATGCAATAAGTTGTTTTGTGTGTATATTTACGAGGGTTAGACAAGTGCCATAATTGGTTTGTAGTAGACTGGAAAATTGTGAGGCATGGAATAAGGATAATGTAGCGGCGGTCCAAGCTAACTAGGATATTTTGTACTTATTCAAGGTAAGAATGACCAAGCCAGTAAAAGGAGATGTCTAAAGAACTCTGTTGCAAACACTCTACTTTACAGATTCTTTCCATGAAATGTCTCAAAAATAGGAAACAATTTGAATATGGTAGGAAATGCCTTACTAATGTACACTGTATTGTACCAACAATTCTGACAATAAAAACCCTGAACTTTATGATTTCAACTTTCTAATAATGAATTTATTTTTTCAATATAATTTTCCAAATAATTATCTTTTTTAAATAGACTCTAGACACCACTTGTTTCTTCCCATTGAGTGTAGCAACAAGTTTGGAAGTGCATTTGGGAATGCAACAATGAATTTGAACGAGTGTGAGTGCAGCCAGCTAGTTTGGGAGTGCCAGCAATTAATTTCTACTGATTTTCAGCGGTGAAGATGTTTTCCACGCACCGAAGTGCCAATGAAGGAGAGCTCAAACCCATGTTCATCGAAGTAAGTATATTCATGTGAGAGCCCAGTTTTTTCCTGAGCGGTCTTGGGTTTGAAGCTTGCCCCAAAACAGCCAAGAAGGAAGACATAAAGCCTTATTTTAAAAAGCAAAGACAAGCTAAAATTGAAAAAGAAAACTAGTCAAGATGAATGCCTCATCCAGTAAGACCAATCACTCAACCACCCCTGATTGTAGAAGAAGCAAGCAAGGAATGGCGGTTGTATGGTAGAATGAACTCCATGTGGGATGTTGGAGGACAAGCTGAAATTGATAGTAGAGTTTCTAGGAGCATTTATGCACACAGGGTCCCATTTAATGTTGTCCACTCACCATATTGAAATTAAGTGATTCAGGCTATCAATGATGGACTGGGAAGAAAAGGGGCAAAACTATAAGAACGAGAGAACCACCCACTTTGAAAGGATAGGAGTGTTGCTGACAGGAACTTTGTGGATGTAAAATCCAATTGGAATGGATCTCCAAACTAGACTTTCCATTAGTTTGTCGTTTGATAGGCACAAAGGTTACATGGTGTGTTACTGCAGATCAATTCAGGGGGGCAATTGGATAAAGCTGTGGCACAAGACCCATATTTAGGAATCGTGCATGCAGCAGTATACATATCTTCAATATATATAACAGTTAACTCAAAAAGTAGCTAAATTTACCAATCTATTATATTGAACAATATCAATCTATATTCATTAAAACTAAAACTATAGAGAGTACACAGGGCATGTCTGGATAAACTTAAAATATATACATATTAGGGTGTGTCAATAAAGTTGCCTATCATAGTAGAAGAACCATTAAAAGTATGTCCTAAGAAGCATCATACAGGTTTCGCATCCCAAATATCCAAATAATAACAATTTGGGTTACAAAATTAATGGCCTTGAAGGACCACTAGAGTGTACAATGTTTAAAAACAGTGATATGGTATACCATGATGACAGGAATGACAAAACCAACAAATGCTACCAAATAAAGAGATTTCCCATACGCTCCATAGCAGATCCTAGTTTTGTTTTTCATTACCATAATATCTGTCCTTTGCTAGTTGCTATGCAACCAAGGTATCATGATTTCAACCAACATGTCTTCCTCTGACTACTGTACTTTGATAGGGAAAAAATTAGGGTCAAGAACATAGCATCTCAAGGAAATAGTTCCTGCCATCTTCATACTGAATTGGAATGAATCTTGAGAGAAATTTGGACCAAAAATGAAAGATCCCCCTGCTATAACACATTACCTTTCTAAGGATCAACTACGCGTGCAAACACTCCTTTTGTATTACAACAAAAATCATCCCCTGGCAATGGCTGATAATTCTGAATTTTTTATGTCATGTTTTTTTTGTATATATATATATATAGTATTTGTTGTTAGCCCACCGTATTGTATCCAGCTTTTCTGAAAATTTGCCATATCCATTTCCTCTCTCTTTACATATCTGTGTCAATGCAACTTCTGTTACTGAAGGTAGTCTGTCAGAGCCTGTTCTTGGCCAGACAGCATCCATACTGCCCTGGGATTTGGGCCTGAGATTCTGATTCCCAGGTTTGCTTCACTTTCAATTTAAAAATTCAGGTTTTCAAATTAGGCTCATAGCATATTTTATTGAAGTAATTTTTAGCATATAATTGATGCAGGGAACAATTTAAAAAAACAATCATGGTAACTTTGATCAGTGTTCTTCATAAATAAGATTAATATAATAGATTGCATAGGTAATTAGGATGATGATTTCAGTGCCATATCATTTGAGTTCTATAATGTTCTACATCATATTCCCTTCAATAGACTGGAGGTTAGTATTTTTTTAAGGAAAACCTCGTGGGGAAACCCAAGGCATGCTTCCCCACATTCGTGGATGGCAATCTTAGTAAACCCATTGGCATAGACTAATGCGCTCCACTCAGGGAGATTCAAACAGATCACCTGCCAACACAGAACTAGCCAAATGCCCAACAACAATGGAAACAACCAGTTAGTTATGTATTCTGTTTTACAGTAAACATCAGGTCAATTATTCAAAGATTAGGTATGAGATGCTCCATAGTCTAACTCTTTCGCATCCATTGATACAGATGTTAGATTATGTAGCCCGGGCAGGTACTTCCACACTAGGGGTGTCTAGTAGTGTGGAAGGGGCCCAACTTATGTCTAGACAACATTATGTTGGTGGGGGGCACTCAAGTCAACTTGAGATTAAGTCACAGCCATTGGATGTGACTTAAGTTGTCTCAATGCTTGATTAAGTCCCCACCATTAGATCTAGATCTTGAAGAGAAGATCTAAGGGCCAGGATTGCATGAGAGGAAAGGCTAGGGTTACAAATAACCTAGGAGGCCTCATTTCCTCATTATCTCAAGTGAAGGCAGCCATCCAAGCTAGAGTGGCTCTTCTAAGGAGATCTTGTAGTGGGTTAAGTCGAACCAGCTGAGGAGGACTGAGTAGGCTCAAGGAAGCAAGCCAAGAAGGGCCGAGCAAGGAAAAGAAAAGACCAAGTCGAGTCTGATGAAGTAAGAAGAGGAGGCCGAAGTAAAGAGAGGAGGCCGAACTAAGGAGAGGAGGCCGAGCTAGGGTCACCTGCAAATACAGCAAATAAACCTCCCAGAATTCTAGGTGAGCAACCAGGAGGCCGTACGAGTGGTACGGATGCCACACAGGTGGTACGGTCCATGCAAACAAAGACTGGCTGTTACAGTTCTATGTATTCACCGATCTGAGATAAATAAAATAGAGTTTTTGTGTTGAGGAGTGAAGTTTCCAGAATTTTGCAATTGCATCTTTTGTGTGGCTGTTCCAAGTATTATTAATGTAAATGGCTGTAGCTTAGATCTGATATTTGAGTTTATAGCTATTATTCTCTTCATGAGTTGTCTGAAATATTTCCTTTAAAATGASGTGAAGAAGCACCTAAATTATCTTTTGCATTAAATCCCACTTCAAATTGGCAATGACAAGGCCTATTAACCGGGACAACGGAGATTTAGATGAATCAYGAACTAAAAAGTGAACACATTGGATCCCCAAGATGGTTTTTATGATGTTGGTGAATGCACTTATCTCATTGTGAAACAAAGTGCTAACCTTCAAGATCCTTCACAGCTGACTTATAAAGAAAAATAATACAATCTAATGGCAGGTACTCAAAATAAAACAAAGACATAGGCACTCTTCAACACATGCCCCTCGTTTTCCTAACTCTGTGCTGCATTCAATGCTGAATATGAATATTTAAAAACATAATCTGTCTTTTCTTCTTTCTCCCTGGCAAATTCCAGGGAAAAGTGGTGTGCAGTCTAAAGAAACAGAATAAGGAGTAACACAACTAAAACAAATGTAATCAAGGATTCCTTACTTCCACAATTGGTGATACTCCAGTTTTCATTATGGAAAGCTTCCTTTGGAACGAATTTCCATGCATCTGCAACCAAATACCAAATGTTCACAACAAATACCTCCACAGTGAAAAAGAACAATTCTTTAGCAAACTATTTAAAAAATTAAAAGCATAAAATCCCCTTTGACTACAATGCAATACACAGCATCCATCAATCTGCCAATAAGTCAGCAGCTGCAGGAGTCTTGCAAAGAATAAAGGGAAATGTAACAAGGGAATTTGATATTACAACAAGCAGCTTGATTTTCCCCTTAAGCACTGATAAGAAAATCCCATCTAAAAATTCGATTTAAAAATCTTACTGTTGACTTTGATGAGTCCCAAGAGAAGAAACGTGTGAAAAAGGGTGGCTCACTCCCCTCCAATATGACAAATATAGGAGTTTCCAAAGATAGCTTTTCAAGTAGCACATCCTTTTCTAGAAATTTCTGCTAAGAGGACACAGTGTTAGACTTGATGAAAATAGCTGTAATATGTAATTGCTAAAAAAACAAATTCAAGAGCAAAACATTTTAGTTACTACCTGGCCAATATTTAGAGCCTGCTGTTTAGATTTAGAGTCAACCTGTTGGCCAACCCAAACATAGATTTCCGAATGGCAATCCAAAATCATCATGTCTTCAGTCATCAAATCATCTTGGGTGAAGTTGAATATCTCTCTTACCTGCAGTTAAAGAATAATTGAAATTCAAATACAATTAATGTAGGAAACTAAAAATAAAGTATCTACCCACATATCTCTCATTTCCTAGACTTAATACAATTTCATCTCAAGTTAACATGTGGACCAAAATACAATACTTTGAAGCATACACAACTGAATCGTTTCGAGTTAAAGCAGCTGTAGTCATACCTCCAAGCTACCTGAAAACCCCACTAATGTCCCTGTTTTAGAAAATACAGACCGAAAACAAAGTTACTATCAAATTATCAATGGACTTTTTAAAAAAAAAACTATTATTATAATTGGTATTAAGACACTAACCAACACCCTTGTGTAAAATGAAGGATATATTGGACTCAAACCAGTACAAACTTTAAGTAGCATTTATGTCTCTTGAAAGATATAGGATCAAACCTTTAGAAAAACTGCATGCGAACAATTGAGGATCTTTACTAACATCTTTAACCACCTTTTGACTAGAGTAATCCTTTTTACCACCAAGTGCATTCCAAAATAGATCTGATTCAGTTCCTTCTTTCTGTGGTTTGGACTGCAT
>ML784994.1:379259-408642 GCA_009831015.1 Picea engelmannii
GTAGCCCTAAGGAGCATGAGAGTCGAACCCGTGACCTCCCCAACTTTGGAGGAGAGTACGCACATCTGGCATCAAGACAATTTGAGCTAACCCTTGCAGCTTTGGGCCCTGGATACCTTATGCTATTCAAAGTTCCAGATTCCTTATAGCCAGAATGTGCACAAGCTCTCTCGCTCTAGGATCCTACTCAAATACCTTATGTTCTTCTAAGTTTCATCACAAAGCTCCATGATAGCTTAATATTTCAAGCAATCTCAACAATTCATGGATTGCAAGTTGCAACAAGTTCAGAAAAATCAAAGCTCTAGAGTTTTATAAAGTTCCAGACTTGATCACTTGGAGACTATTGTTAAAAGCAAATGTCATGTGACATGATTTAAAGATCGGGATCGATAGTGATTGTTTGCAGAGTACAGAAATCATGCATGTCATTTTTCTGCACATATAGACAAACTACTATATGATTGTCACTTCTTATTTAGCAAATTGGCTTAAAATATTTCAAGACTACAGTGGCAGACACACATCTAACTTACTCGGTACCATGAACAGTAATCTACTTTAGTCAGGAAAAAAAATTCCCATAAAAAAGTATTTTAAAGTTTAAACAGCTTCCTTTAGAACATCCACATGACTGCAACGTAGGCATATAACCATGAGATAAAGGGTAATTGTGGTGTAGGTTCTACCGGTTCAACTTGAATTGCTTGCATATTATCAGGCCCACTTCCTTGCACTCTAAAAAGTGCCAGTCCATCTTCTTTGTAGGTATCATCAGTAATCCCTTTTTCTGCAATGTACCTCTTATATCCAGAGCTAAGTCCGCCCTGGAAAAAGTGTAAAAGAAACAAATAAGATCATAATTGTTACATCCATTGGGCAAGATTGTGATAAACTCCATCATAGAAAACTCCTCGCATAACTCACAAATGCTCATTAGAAAGCTGGAATTTGCACTTGGAATTCAAACATGTAACATATGTCCAGACTTTCAGGCAGCAATTGATGTCCAAAATGAAAGCATTCTCAAAGAGGCATTCAGAGTGAACCTTAAAGACAATGAAGCTTTGCAAAATCGTAAAAAATTGGATAGGCTCTTTTCCCTCAAAGATCTTAGCCTGTAAGTACACAACAAATGACTACACAAGTCAAAATAATTAAAACATGAAAATTTAACCAAAAAATTTAACATAATTCCTTGTACGTGTCTGTAAAAAATTAAAATAGAGAATGCAAAACAGTGCATTAGTTATTATATGAAAAGCATCTTGTCTGAAAACCAAAAGCTGCAAAGATATAAAACCTGAACCGGTTGCGCTTTCAATGACTCTGCCATTTTACTCATTAGTGATAGGGCGGTAGCTCTTTCATCCTGAAACAGCAATCGAGACAATTTTTTATAAGTTTCAGCATATAACAAAGATGACTTTTTAATCTGCCATTGCAACCTAGCATGACAAATTCAAAATCATTACCCCAAAATACTAACATTTGAAATTATACAAAATTGATCAAATGTAATCCCAATCTATCACTTTAAGTGACACATTGATAAGTTACTACCTACTAATAAAATTAGAAAAATGGTCTCACGCAGCCTTCTCCCTATCAACATATTCAAATTTCACAGACCAAGATATTTGAGTCTCTTATGTCATTCGTTATCAAGAGGATCTACAATCTACAAGCGAGGTGCATTCTATAGCCCAGTATTGAAGAGATACTGACGTCCATCCCATTCACCCATCCTGCCATATGTCGGCTGAATATCATATAAATAAGGTGCAATCAAAAATTTGTAAGGTGTGAACAAAAACTAATGGTATCTAACTTAATCAGTTTGAGACGATTTCCACTATTACAGTTGTCCTCATGCAGAACAATTTTACTATTTAGTGAACTGTGAGAGTCCATAAGCATGCTTTTATAGTGGCATTTTTGTTTTGTGGAAAGAGATTAATAATGCCTATCCACGAACTTGACCATGCAAAGTTGAGCCCCACCCTATGTTGTTAGTTTTTACCTTGTTGCTCCAAGCTTGTCCTCCTTACAGCTTCTAAGAGTTGAGCAGCGAGTACTTGGCACTTGTTGGAGAGAAAGCGCAATTGTGAAAGAGAATCCCATGAGGGCAAGCTGATTATGAAGTCATCTTCTCTATTTTTGGCACGAGGAGTTACACGTGTGAAGGGGCACACTTCCAAAGGGTGCCACATTCATCTCTAGGAGTTACAAGCAAGAGTAGGGCACATTTACTCAGGAATTACACTTGAAAAGGGGCACACTTCCTTAGGTGGGCACATTCATTGTTGGGGGTTATATTTGTGAGTGGGCACATTCAATGCTGCAGTTACACCTTCAAATGAGGCAAATTGCCTTAGTTGAAGAGATTCCCTCCATTATTGAGGCGCACTTAGTGGGAGAGCTCCATGAGGGAGCATTATTCTTGGGATTTCATTATGTTTCTAACTCCCTCCTCTTAGTCTATAAAAGAAAAGGAGAGTGCATTTGGCTATTTTGGTTGGTGTGTTTTGCTATCAAAGCTTGCAAGGAGCTTGTGTATGAGCTGTAAGAGCCTATGTAATCTTCTTTCTGAGTTAATAGGAAGAGATGTGATTTATGCTACAGATTTTAGTATGCTGACATGCATTTCCAGATTCTACTAATTAGATCTACTATTCATTAAGTAGCCGGTTTGATCTAATTTTCAGATATGCCGTTTCCACACTCTTAAATTTTCAATCCTTTAATTTGGTGTTTGCAGATCTGAAGTTTTAATAGGTGTTTACCTAGCTTTTCAGTTTCAGCTGTAGAATTTATATTCTTTGAATGCAGATCTGTTATCATGAACTAAAAATTAATATATGCACCATTTGCTTGATCTACTACCAGACCCAATATATCAGCTATCTTCATATAAAGAGTAAATGGTGTTGACATGAAATGGTTTGTGTTTATTCATTACCGAAACACTCAATTTTCCAATCCAGGTGCAAAGCAGGTATTCTTCCTTTTCCTCTCCAGGATAAGTATATTGCACAATATAGCAATCACCACTGTAAAATTTGCATTGTTCACTTGATGGCATAGGAGATTTGTTTTTACCATTTACTCGCCAAACCTACACAAGGTGTGATAGATATTATCAGATTAGACATGGCACATGTAAACATTATTTCCATTGAGAACCATTTTCACAAACTAATTGCATTATCGTGAGCTTTTCAACCTCAAATTGATCTATTATTTATCTCAAAAAACACTAGATCAAATGAATTTTAAATCGCCTTTTTGTCATGAGGAAATATACAGCACCTGAAGATTGCCAGTACAATCAATAAATGGTTGATTTTCCTCTTTTACTGGAGCTGCTTTGAGAAGGCCCTTGACATTAAATCCTTGCCGTTTCAGCAAGGCTGCAACATTTAAATGAAAAGCCACCCTTAAATAAATTGCATATATAAGCCAAAGTTCAAAACAAACATAAAGATGGATCTAATGCCTCAATAAATGGTGCAGACCTGCCACTTTGCCTCTTCCATCTTCAGATATAGCTGTATCTGTACTTTGAGGCCATGCATCAAAATTTGATTTGAACATGACAGTTTCAAATCCTTCCATAACACGAGTTACATGAGCTTGTTTCGATTTTCCCTTACTGGTAATCAGCTCCTAACAAAAAACAAGAAAATGATGATTTCAAATAATGTTTGTGTGAGAGCATTGATGATTTATCCCCAACCCATTCAGATTCATCGAACAGAGAATAATACAATGTTTTGAGCACATACTTCTGCAGCTGAGCTTGCTGCTTTTCTATCCTCAAGCAATGTGTTCCTACCCATCCAAACAAATATCTCAATTCCACAGTCTAACAGGAAGCACTTGTTTGTGTCCAGCATTTCTCTTGTCAATGAATTGCTTTCAATGGGTTTTCCACGGCCCTGTTGTATGCTATAAATTTAAACATGCACAAAGAAATCTTAATATCAGACTGCATGTGCAACACTTCCAATGATAATGTGAACTGCAGCAATGAAATGAGAGTAACGCAAGAAAAATCACCAAAAATAAAAAAGACACCAACACTAATTGTTTAAACTTTAAACCAACAAGTTGAAAATAAATAAGTTAATGATATTTACCAGAATAGCTTTGCTGGAAGAGCTTCAGGTTGTGATTCCTCATCACTGCTGGGCTTCTTGGCAAGAGGGGCAAAACCACCAAAAAAGCTCCAAAACTCTCCAGTTTCAGGATCAGCTACGAATTTGCCATCCTCTGATATTTGTACAGGAAAAAAGATAGTCAGTCGTCTCTCTATTTGTGCTTCACTTACTCCAAAATAGGTCTAATCATTCACATTTTTACACAAAAGTGTTTTCAGGGAACGAAAGTGACTTTTATGTGGAAAACAGTACAGACAATCATCCCTCCATTGGTGTTTAGCTTATTCCAAAAAACTAAATCTAACCATACTCATTTGTTCACAAAAAGGTGCCTTCTGCGAACAAGCCTAACTCAATCAACTTACCAATTGCGGCCACTTCACACTTTCCATCATGGTAATTATCTTTGATATATTGAACAACCTCTAAAGCTTTAGCCCTCTCTTGAATGGATGAGTTGGAGCCGTTAAACTGAAAGATTTTGGACTTCGTATCAAGAATAAAAATGTCGTCGTGATTTAGAGATGACCGAGAATAAGGAACCTGTCCATATCCATACATTCAATTAGTCAAGGTCAAAGAACAGCAGGGAATGATTTTATATCATCTAACTTTATCCTGTTTTTGATTAATATAACAGGCATACCTCTGTAACATGCACAACATGCTTTCCCTTGCATGCAAACAAGCGAATTGAATACACTTTATCCTCGACATGTTTGAATCCTGACGAAACACCACCTTCTTCTGGTATGATGCAAGGCTTAAAATATGATAGAAACTTATCTGTTTCATGTCCTTGACTCTCTCTATGCTGCACTGCGCGTCCTCCAAGAGCTGCATCCAATTCAACAGTCTTGATGGCTGCTGCACCAGCTTCATCCTGTTGATTTACTACTGACTATTAGTATTACTAATACAATAAAGAATCACCAAGCAACAAAACTTATCTGACATCCAGCAGAACAAACACAGATAAAAATATCAACAAATTACAATAAGACCAAACTTTCAATTTGGAAAAGGGGTAAAGGCACGCACCTGACTTGTATCTTTGCCAAGCCAATAATGGATATCATAGCGAAAAACACCACTTTTTAAAGCTGTTGTCTGTTATATAAATACATAGAATTAAAACACGACACTCAACAAATAAACATAAAAAATTATAAATTAAAAAGATGACTTCCTGAAATAAGAAAAATGCATGGAAGCGATTCAAGATGTACTCATAAACAATATTTCGTATACAAATCAACAGAAAGAGTTTAAAAGGGAAAACTGAAAGGCAATTGATTTAATGTATGTGTAGATAAATCTTTCTGCTAACCTGGCACAATAATACAGAAAGGACAGTCAATTGTGAAACAAGAAAAATAGGAAACAAAAGGCCTGTTCCAGAGTCACATTTTTAAAGATACAATGGCTTTGCTTGGGTTTTCATAAAATAAATTTGGGATCTAGATGCATGATATTTTGATTGTAAGACAGAAGTCCGATCGGGTGTGATATTTTGATTGCAAGACAGAAGTCAGATAGGGTGATCCAAAACCAAAGGTCACAGCCTATGGCCCGATCCAAAAACCTTTGCAAGAGATGCTGCCAAAACTCTCAGCCAGGCTTCTTTCAAGGGAGAAGTGATCAAGCTCTAAGAGGAAGAGTGGTCAACTCCCCGAGTTGAGAGACACCCGAGTCAACTCTCTATCTACAGTGCTTCCCCTAATCTACACTCTATTCATAGCGCATGGTGTCTAACAACAGATTTGAACTCTTTGGCACTTAGAGATCAAACTCTTTTCAACCAATAAATGAACAGGTTGTTCTTCACCTAACTCAACAATCCCTTCAGGAAGTTTCTCATTAATGAAAGTATTTCACTAAATTCCGCATATCCTTCTTACTGATAAATTTCTCAGGGAAAACTGTGAAAAGTGTTCCCCAAGCACCTTTACTATTTCCTTTTAACAATGTGCAATATTACAGTGGCTAACCAAAACCATAACATGCATCACAAGAAATAGTCTTCGACAAAGAACTTTAGTGTTACCTATAAAATAAGCTCAGTATTTAGACATCAAACTCTTTTCAACCAATAAATGAACAAGCTGTTCTTCACCTAACTCAACAATGCCTTCAAGAAGTTTCTCATTGATGAAAGTATTTCAAAAAATTCAGTGTATCTTTCTTACTGATAAAGCCATGAAAAGTGTTCCTTGAGCTACTGACTTTACTAGTAATTTCCTTTGAGCATTATTAAAGTGACTAACCAAAAACCATAACATGCATCACAAGAAATAGATTTCAACAAACCACAAACAGATTGCAATGGAAAGATCACCATCCATTCATAGTCTAATGCCAACCCCAAGCTAGGTTACTGACTTGACAAGTTAGGAATAGGCCTCTCTAGCTCAGCACTTCTGCAAGACAGCACAGTTTCACAGGCGTTCATGATGACTTATCAGACCCTTCCCAAATTACAGTTTAACAGTCAGTACTGGATATCTATTTCAATGACACTACTGCTGCAGCAATCCTTTCCAAGCTTCACATAGAGTTCCAGGCTTTACCCTTCACACAATTCCAGGTCTATCTCAGCTTATGTTTTTCACACAGTTCCATGCAAGACCCTTCACACATAGTTCCAGGTCTCTTAATCCTTGAGCCCTTCACACACTGTTTCGGGTTCAACCCTTTTCACACAGTTCTAGGTCTCTTTACACTGGGCCCTTTACACACTTACCAGACTCCAAAAATATGCTCCCATAAGCCTGCCTTCCACTGCCATCCCAACCCTTCCAACCCCCAAAAAACAAACCTACCCGCCTTCATCGTCAGGTGGAACACATTTAGCATTGTCATGATGTCCAGTTGACCTCAACCACCTTTTGGGAATTTATTTTAAGTTAATGTTGCTATTTACTATTACTTATATTTTACTTTCTTTAATTAAATTTTAACATTAAAAGTTGAACTGAAAACCCCATTTCAGAGTGTCTGGTGACGGAATCAGATCCAACAAGCTATAGAAATTGGGTTCCTTTACAGCTTTCAGCACACTTAGCAGCTTTTTCAGTGTTTCAACATATATGCAAAACAGGACTTTGTACCCTTTCCTCTAGCACTCATTGAGCTGGGAATTGTTGGATTCTAAGATTAAATCTTGAAACCTAAGAGTAATAGGCTACTTAATTGTACCAACTAATTGAAACCTATAAGCTTCCCAATGGTGCCAACTAATTTAGATCATCAAATTTCAGTAGTTGTTGAAGCCATTCGGCGAGAGAACTTGTATCTTGATGTGATTCTGCTATTTGCACCCTTACATGCAACATAAATCAGCAAACTTTGCATATTCGGTGTCTAATGGTTTGGAATTGCATCGATATACATGAATATATATTTATTTTATTAAAATTTGAATCATAGTTACAAGAATTGTGGGTGTGGACTGGAATCGGCAGAATACTCCTGTGCAGATGTGGCATCCATCCCAAAATTAAGAATCTGAGAATCGGCAAGCTAACCCTAACTATATACATACACACACACACACACACACACACATATATATATATACAAAACTGAAATTTCAGATTTATCATTTCCTACATAAACAAAATTTCAGGTTTGAAATCAAATGCAAGATTTTCATTTCAGGAAAATTGAAATTCATACTTTCCAGTACCTAAATAGTACAAACTGAAAAATCAGATCACAATGTAATCATGTCACTCAAAAATGGAAACAAAAAACTACAGTTTACATCTACATAGTGAGAGACTAATCCCACTGATAGTCTTTGCCCTCCACATCCTCCAATGGAACAGCAGCCAATTCCCCATATTGATGATACGACACAGCACGGGCAGAAGAAGATGTACCATGCTTCCCACCAACAATAGAGCCAGAAGAACATGCCACAGCCCAGCCAGACCTAGGCATGGACATGTCATCTGAATCCCCAACACAAAAAGGATCATTGGAAGAACTGCCGAAACAAAGGTTAGCCAGCGAGCAGTCAGGAGCATCCAAGTCTGCATCTTCAAGATTCACATCCCATAGCTTCATAGGACCCTTCTTATAAAGTGCCTTAAATCAATAGGCTAGGTGAAGATTTAAGTGAATGTACACAAGAACTTCTGACTTTGATGATTGAACTCAGTTATTATTAACCGAATGGATGAACCCATAAGTGTTCCAGTTTCTCTCAGCTGCTCTAGATGCAAGGGTTTGAAACTCTGGAATTTGGGCACCATAATACGACCACCATGCAATAGGCTTCATGATGCCACAATCAGCAAGTGCATTTACATTTCCGAATACACCACTTCATGTGATGAATGAAGTAAACTGGTTCATTAGCTCCAAGAGCTACATAGGATCAGAATAAATCTTTGAAAATGTTCCTCTACAACCATTGCCCACCTCACTGTCTTTGTTTGAGGCCCTCCTCTTGTTAGAATATTGACCTGTTACTCTGAAAGTTCTTCCCAGCATACCTGTAGCAGTCTGTAGCAGCAAGTTGACAACACACTAGTAAACCTCGTAGAGGGGAATTGTCCTCCTTTAGTAAAGTAGAAGAGGGTGCATGCATGCTGATGCACCAGATCTAGAGTTTTCCCATTATAACTATTCTTATTTTTAGAACAGAAATTATATGTCTGATTGTTTACTTTTAGTGTATTTACTATTTCGGTGTGACTAAGTCGAAGATGACAATTAAAGGAGGCATTGTGCACGAGTTGGCCATTATTAAACTGGTCAAGTTTCCCTAGGAATAGTAGCGCATGCTTTCCCTTGGGCGCTCTAATCTAGGTATTCCTCCCCTTGCAAGCAGGGCACATTCTCCTAGGCATCTAACTGTTTGATTAAGTCCACTTTGATTGTAACCCTTTGCACTCTGCTTCTGTTATAAACAGCAAGGCTTAGGGAGTAGTTTTTCTCAGTTTAGTTTTGCAGCATCAGTGAGTATAAGTGATTTTCTGTAGTGACTATAGCAGAGTTTTCTTTCAGAGTTAATGAGAAGACAATAGCAGGTTTGACAGTCCAATTAGCTCTTGTTGTTTATACATTTTAGTGTTTCAGTTTATAGCATAGATCAGAGTTGCTGTTTTGAGAGTTCTCTTAAATATTCTGTGTTAGCTGTTGGAGTTTCATATGTGTGCAGTAAATTGTTACCATGTACTAACAATTAACATGGTATCAGAGCATGCTTCTAAAACCTTCTAGGAATCCATGTATGGATAGTAGGGGTTCTACCTGGGATAGGGAGTTGCGGGCAGGGGTGGGATGCCCGAGATCTGTGCTTGAGAAAAGCATTGTGGACCAGTGATAAATTATTTTAGGTTGTTGATCTGTTTTGTCTAGCAGTGTGCTCCAGAAGCAGCAGCATGACTAGCTTCAGTCTCAGATATGAAGACAGTTTAGAACTTAGAGGGCACTTCCAACTTCATTCCATGAAAGTGTTGGGTGCAGATACTTTTGGAGGAGCGTGAGCATTGGCATCCTGTGGAGAAGAAGGTTTCACCTCCTATGGATGTTGCTTTGTTGGCAGAATATAACAAGAAGACATCCAAAGCAAAGCAAGTGATCCTCAACCCAGTGAAGGATCACCCAATCCCTCACATTGTCACGCTATATCAGAGTGAAAACATCAATCAAAAGATGCTTCTAAAAAATAAGATCAAGGCCACATCAATGAGCAAGACAAATACCATAGCAAGTTTTTTAATGAAGATTACCAAACTCCGTGATCAACTTGCAGCAGTTGGAGAGGAGGTCAAAAGTGAAGGTTAGTACTCATGGCCTTGAATGGGTTTTCATCATCTTGGCAGCCTTTTGTCTAGGGTGTCTATGCCTGAGATAAGCTTCCCACCTTTGAGAAGCTATGGGATGTTTTCGTCCAAAATGTTAGGAAATAAATACGTGAGAGAGATAAAAATATCAATAAGATAGCAACAACACACATAAAGCACACGAGATTTATCCTGGAAAAACCGTCCAACAATAGATCTATTATTGCCCTTGGACAAAACCGGCCAAGCCATCCAAGTGAGCCTTCACCACTCAACTCTTGACACATTACAATGGAGTATCACCAGCCTTTCATAGGCTTTCATTACATGTAATCCACGGGCTCAATACCACGGGTCACCAATACCATGTGCCTGAAATCACCACTGTTGACCTAATAACTTTGACTCTTTCACCGAGTCAAGTTTATCCTAACAATCCCGCATGCTCCCCTATGTCACCTAGGTCTATGTCTAGACTTTACCTATGAAATTTCAAACACGGGGTATGCATGCCTAACCAAGGCTTACAGTGGTATGCCCATCTACATTCAACTCCATCAAAAAAAATTATTTTATATTTTCCATTGTTGCTATCCTAGAACTTATCATGCCATCCTCTCATCTTGCCATTGCATCCCGACACTTATGTCGCCATCCTCTCACGGTTCACCTTGCCATTGATTTGACCTCCAGTTGATAAAGCCTCACGACCTCCTTTGGCAACCCATTCTATGAATCATGCAACATCTCGTTTACATATTCTGTCAAACACACTGCATGCATCCTCCAAACTTGGCATACATATCCATAAGAGCACTTCGCTCTCCATGGTTTGTGTGTTTGATCTTCATGCCCAGCAAATTTCTAGCATCATCAATGTCTTCCACATTCATTTATCTCAATGGAAATGGTTCTCTTCATGGTTCCTGCATCAAACCACTCTCCTTGAGCCAAACCACGACCCAAACTTCATCATAGTCTCATGCAACAACTAACCTCGCTCCGATACCAATTGTTAGGAAATAAATACGTGTGAGAGATAAAAATATCAATAACATAGCAACAACACACATAAATCACATGAGATTTATCTTGGAAAACACTTGCACAAAAAACCAGCCAACAATAGATCTATTATTGCCCTTGGCCAAAACCAGCCAAGCCAGCCAATCTTCTGGCCTGACCAAGTGAGCCTTCATCGCTCAACTCTTGACACATTACAATGGAGTATCAATAGCCTTTTATAGGCTTTCACTACATGTAATCCACGAACTCAATACCACTAGTCACCAATACCATGTGCTCGAAACCACCACTGTTGACCTATCAACTTTGACTCTTTCACCGAGTCAAGTTTATCCTAACATAAAAGGGGCAGAAAGACTTGAGTCATGTGAAATGTTTCAAGTGCCACAAGATGGGCCACTATGCATCTCAGTGTCCTAAGAGAAAGAAAGCCAAGCAGCACCAGGATGAGTTTGCAAGGAGTGCAAAAACTTCAACTAGAGCGGATGAGTTAGCATCCAAACTTGAGACAGTTTTCTCCATGATATCATGCCTTTCCACTAACATTGTTTCTAGTGTAGGGTGGTATGTGGACAATGAAACATCCAAACACATGACCTTCGACAAGAAGGCTTTCAACAAATTGCAAGAATAGGAGGATGGCATATAAGAGGACTTGGGCAATGATGCAACTTGTAAAATGATTGAAACTGGCTCTATCTACTTCCTCGTGCTTTTAGGTGATGTTTTTTAACTATATGATGTCTTGTATGTTTCTAGTTTAACAAAGAGTCTTCTTTCAGTTTCTTGCGAGACAGATTTACAGTGTATGGTTGAGTTTGATGGTTAACAAGTAATCATTGGAAAACGCAACCCTAAACCTTGTCGTGTTTTGAATAGAGGAGTTCAAGTTGGTGCTCTTTACAAGCTACTTGTTGATCCAAGGGAACAGGTATGGTAGGAAGCCCTAATGGAGTAGTGTCCTTCCAACTTTGTGGACATAGTTTCAAAACCTATTGTGGAACCAGGGATTGATTCCATGCATGCAACTGACAGGAGTATTAAAGAGTACCAAGGCCAAGTTGTTGCCTAAGGATTCTCTCAACATGAGGGAGTTGACCTTGATGAGACTCTTACTCCAATTGCTAGAGGATTCTTCCAGCAAGAGGGAGTTAATCTTGTTGAGTTTTTTGCTTCAATTGACAGAGGTATTGCAGATTGGAGATGGTTATGTATCGGTTGATGCATGCACCACGAGTTCGGTATTTAAGGATCGATGAGTTTTTTAATGCAGATTTGAATTCATTTTTTGATAGAGTTGATCCATTTATCTTGCCCCTACATGTAGATCAGTTTATCATTATAAGAAATGTTGAACAACTCATTGTGGTGTAAAAATATTTTGACCCGTGAAGTTGATATGGGCATGGGAGGTTGGTAGGTTGCTAATGAAGTCTACCTTGTACAAGGGGTTTACAACTGGAAGATTCTAAAGAGATTTCCAAGTACAAATGGGATTTGTGGTCCATGTTATGTTCTTCGGGTTCACAGATGGTCAACATGATGACAAAGCATCCAATAGAGGGGAAGTTCGAGATTTTGGGGGAGAGAGTTGGTTTGGGAGAGAATGCTTTCCTCGAAAAGAATATCTACCTATTGCACCAAGAGTTCCTCCCCAGCATACCTATAGTAGCCTATAACGACAGGTTGAGGACACACTAGTAAACCTCTTAGAGGAAAATTGGTTGTCCTTTAGTAAAACTAGATGAGGGTGCATGCATGTTGAGATCTTGAGTTTTCCCATTATAACTCTTCCTACTTTTAGAGCATAAATTATATTTTTATCTGAATATTTACTTTTGGTGTATTTGTTATTTCAATGTGACTAAGTCAAAGAGGACAGTAAAGGAAGTCGATGTGCATGAGTTGGGCCATTATTAGATTGGGTGAGTTTCCCTAGGAAGGGTAGCACATGCTTTCCCTTCGACGCTCTAATCTATGCACTCCTCATGCAAGCAAGGCACGTTCTGCTAGGCATCTAACTGATTGATTGAGTCCACTTTGATTATAACCGTGTGCTTCTATTATAAACAACATAGCTTAGGGAGTAGTTTTTATCGAATCAATTTTGTAGCTTAGTGAGTAGAAGTGATTTTTTTTAGTCATTGTACGAGAGTTTTCTTTCAAAGTTAATGAGAAGAGAGTAGCAAGTTTGATAGTTCAATTAGCTCTTGTTTATATTTTTTAGTATGATGTGTTTCAATTCATAGCTTCGATCAGACTTGTTGTTTTGAGAGTTCTCTAAGTATTATGTGTTCATTGTTAGGGTTTAATATATGTGTTCAATGAACTGTTAACATGAGCTAAAAATTAACACCTCTTACCCCAAAATTTAGCCAAGTAAGCCTCACTATAGTACTTTAGGTTTAAGGCACAAGCTAAAGAGCATAGACGTCTATTGTATTTGTTTTATTTACTAGTGATTATGTCCTTTATGGTGCCATAAAAAAGAGTTCCTACTCTTCGAGAAGTTGTCATTTCCCTCATAAATGTCACCCACCATAGGCACATTTGAATCACAAAGTCATAGCAAATCAACCAATGCCTCCATTATGGAAACAAAAAGCTCAACTTGACCCCACCAAGCCTCATCAAGAATGGTAGCTCTACCCCAAACTATTTGCTCAATGTTGCTTTGTTTCCATGTTTTCCACTGTGGACTAACAACCATGGAAGACAGCGATACCTTCATATCTAATAACCCTTAATCATTATATAATGGGATGCAAATATAATTTCTTCAACCTTTAGAAGTTGGAAACTAGCAAATTCCTTATACATAGCTTGTGCATGTTGGTGGTTAGTGATAAAAATCTGAATTTCTCTTCTTCACATATTCTTTCTATACATTGATGATTGAACTTCAACAACAATGCACTTGAAAGCAAGATTTAAACTATGCACCACACAAGGGGGGTCCAAAAAATATTGTCATACCTTGAGTCAATAATGGCACCAATTGCTTTGCATGAACATGCATTATCTATGATGGCTTGCATAATATTTAAAGGGGCCTCTTACTAGTTTCTCCAACCTTTAGAAGTTGGGGTCTAGCAAATTCCTTTTACACAACTTGTGCATGTTGGTGGTTAGTGATAAAAATCTGAATTTCTTACTGCTTCACATATTCTTTTTATCCATTAATCTTCAACAACAATGAATTTGAAAGCAAGATTTAAACTATGCACCACACACGGGGTCCAAAAAATGTTCTCATACCTTGATTCAATAAAGGCACCAGTTGCTTTGCATGAACATGCACTTTCTATGATGACTTGCACGATATTTAAAGGGCCCTCATTTGTCGTTAAAATTTTATCAGCAATCCCTTCAGCATTCCTCTCCTCCCCTGAATCATCTATTGCCCTCGAAAAGTATGGGCCTAAAGGAGACATTACAATAATGCTTACCCATGGCCTATTGGTCGTATCAATCCAGCCATCAAAAATAAAAGAGACACCAATACAACTCCAACTGGAACAAACCGGTTCCAACACTCTCCACAATCAATCTCTCCTTGAGCACTTTCTCAGAGTTTGGCATTTTTAACCCTGAGGAGCCTCATTAACCGCCTTGAGCATATCATGCTAATAGGTTGACCGTACTACATTGGAGGGTATTCCACTTACAAATATGGCTTTTGCAACCATGTTGTCACCTGTCTTTCATTTTTGCCAAGGGTCCATTGTTTAGACTCTTGTGGGCCTTTTCAACAATTAATGGAACTTCATATTTCCTTTTTGAGATTGCTTGTTTGTCACCCCTCTTTTTTTCTTTGGCTAAATCTGCAACACCATGTTCCACTCAATATCCATCCACATCCTTTTGGGTGATCTTTTGGCAATGTCCAACTCCATCTTTAGAAAGCCAAAGAAAATGGGGCTCTAACTCCATGTATTTGTTCTATTTACTAGTGATTATGTCCTTTATGGTGCCATACAAAAGAGTTCCTACTCTTCAAGAAGTTGTTAATTCCTCCAACATACAATCATTTCCCTCATAAATGTCACCCGCCATAGGCACATCTAAATCACAAAGTCATAGCAAATCAACTAATGGCTCCATTATGGAAACAAAAAGCTCAACTTGACCCCACCAAGCCTCATCAAGAATGGTAGCTCTAACCCGAACTGTTTGTTCAATGTTGCTTTGTTTCCATGTTTTCCATTGTGGACTAACAACCATGGAAGACAGCGATGTCTTCATATCTAATAACCCTTGATCATTACATAATGGGATGCAAATATAGTTTCTCCAACCTTTAGAAGTTGGAAACTAGCAAATTCTTCATACATAGCTTGCGCATGTTGGTGGTTAGTAATAAAAATCTGAATTTCTCTTCTTCACATATTCTTTTTATCCATTGAACTTCAACAACAATGAACTTGAAAGCAAGATTTAAACCAATGTTGTATATCTCATCTCGGGGAAAGTCTCGGCGAGGGTTTGGAATGTAACTTCTTGGTGACATCAATGGAAAATATCGGAATATCTCGGAAAATGCCGCAAGTCAGGGGTCTAACTCGAAATATCTCCAAATATTTTGAATATATCGAACATGTATTTAACTCATAATTTATCGAAATATCGGAGATATATCGGAGAGATATACAACACTGATTTAAACTATGCACCACACATGGGGGGTCCAAAAAAATTGTCATACCTTGATTCAACAATGGCACCAGTTGCTTTGCATGAACATGCATTATCTATGATGGCTTGCACAATATTTGAAGGGGCCTCTTACTAGTTTCTCCAACCTTTAGAAGTTGGGGTCTAGCAAATTCATTATACACAACTTGTGCATGTTGGTGGTTAGTGATAAAAATCTGAATTTCTTACTTCTTCACATGTTCTTTTTATCCATTGATCTTCAACAACAATGAATTTGAAAGCAAGATTTAAACTATGCACCACACATGGGGTCCAAAAAATGTTGGCATACCTTGATTCAATAATGGCACCAGCTGCTTTGCATGAACATGCACTATCTATGATTTTGCATGAACATGCACTATCTATGATTTTGCATGAACATTCACTATCTATGATGACTTGCACGATATTAAAAGGGCCCTCAATTATCGTTGAAATTTTATCAGCAATCCCTTCAACATTCCTCTCTTCCTCTGAATCATCTATTGCCCTCAAAAAGTATGGGCCTAAAGGAGACATTACAATAATGCTTACCCATGGCCTATTGGTCGTATCAATCCAGCCATCAAAAATAAAAGAGACACCATTACAACTCTAACTAGAACAAACCGGTTCCAACACTCTCCACAATCAATCTCTCCTTGAGCACTTTCTCAAAGTTTGGCATTTTTAACCCTGGGGAGCCTCATTAACCGCCTTAAGCATGTCATGCTAATAGGTTGACTGCACTACATTGGAGGGTATTCCACTTGCAAATATAGCTTTTGCAACCATGTTGTTCACCTCATCCCTCCCTACAATGTCTTTCATTTTTTCCAAGGGTCCATTGTTTAGACTCTTGTGGGCTTTTTCAACAATTAATGGAACTTCATATTTCCTTTTTGAGATTGCTTGTTTGTCACCCCTCTTTTTTGCTTTGGTTAAATCTGAAGCACCATGTTCCACTAAATATCCATCCACATCCTTTTGGGTGATCTTTTGGCAATGTCTAACTCCATCTTTAGAAAGCCAAAGAAAAAGGGGCTTAACCCTCATGTGTGACCTTGTAAAATTAATTTTACACTTGTTGTAATTCCACAAGTAGCTCCCACTTGAGTTCTTCTCCTTCTTCCCATTCTTTGACACATACTTCCATAGGGGAGAATCAATAAGGTATTATTGTTGTTCATCTTCTTGACGGCCATTGTTTCCTCTCCCTCCACCACAGTTACTACCACAAATTCCATACTCAAATTGAACCGATGAACGGGCGGTCATTGTACAAAGCAAAAACTTGTTTGTAGTTGTTATTATATTGTTGGTGGTGGTGTATTGTTGGTGAGATTCTCTGCTACAACCCAACCATACCCTATGTTAAAGAAACCATCAATGTCGTCACTATATTAGATAGACTCTTGATAGTTGGAATAGGGGTTGTATGCCATAAACAAACATACAAGTCATTAATAAAGCAAAAAATGGTGAGCAATGAGGCCACTAAAGTCTAGTACCTTAGCAATCAGAATATGATAATTGATAGATGGATTTGATGGTTGGCAACTAGGCAATAGCATTGTGCAAGATAAAATAGCTTCCTATATCCAAGCTTAAATCAACGTGCCAAGTTCCACTAACTGGTATCGATGTGCCTCTCTCACTAGGAATGATGTGCCTCTCACTGTTAATGAGAATCGTTGTGCCTCTCTCACTAGGAATGATGTGCCTCTCACTGTTAATGAGAATCGTTGTGCCTCTCTCACACAAGTCGTGTTCACACTGTTTGTTGTGGAAACACAATTGCTCATGTAAGTGAAATGCAAGGTTTAGAAGGTAGGGGTTTGGTACAATTATTCGATATTGTTACCCTTTGGGATTATTGGGAGACACGCGCTCCTATTGTGAGTTCTACAACAAATCATCATTTTTATTCTTCAAAGTCATGCTCCCCGTCCATATTTGGTGTATTCAGTGTTTCTATGGTTCTTTTTGGTAACTTGGATCATAACAAGTGGTGTCGAAGAAGACAATTCTCAACATCCACATTTAAAAGGAGCAAGTGAAGGCTAGTATAGAAAACTAGATGATAGTTTTTCTTAAGTATGTTTAAAGAACAAGCACAAATAATAGAAAGGAATAACAAGCCAAAAGAAATAACCAAAGATAAGTTTAGCAACAACAAAGAAAAGCCTACAATGATGGACCATATTAACATCCTCATTCCCACGAAAATCTACTCACAAGACAAAAAGGTGTATATCAACATCCACATTTGTAGAAAGTAAATGGAAAAACCATGGATATATTTGTTATTTGACTATTCACCAACCTTATTAGGTCCTATGTCAACCTAACTTTGTGCTACCTGAAATGTATTACCTAACGTCTAATAGGGGTTGGTCCTAACCCACAGATCGAAAAGGTGCATATCAACATCCACATTTCCAAAAAGTAAATGGAAAAACCATGGATACATGTGTTATTAGACTATTCCCCAACCATATTAGATCCTATGTCGACCTTACTTTGTGCTAGCTAAAAGGTATAACCTAAGGTCTAGTAGGGGTTGGTCCTAACCCGTAGATCAAAACTAATAAAGAAAGGATACGAGTGAATGGATAATCAAGCATGGCATCAATGTTAGCACAAGTCTTAGGAAATATTAATCCTTGAATCATAACACCCACTCATTTCAGCAAAGTTTCATGTGAACTTAAGATGACATTTTATTTCTCCCTCTCCTTAGCCTGAGCTAAGTTTATATGTATTGCAAACAATAAATGTGGTATCTAATTGTCTAATCATTGCAATCAATGCAACGACATGGGGAAGTGTTTCTCTTGCAAAGGACAAGCTATGGGATACATGACAACTATATTTATAATAGATAATTAGTTGCATACATGTTGTCTACACTTAGAGTAAAGTAACCCCATGTTGCTTCTCATAACCCATAGTAATCATACTCATTGCACTTTCTTTTATTACATCTAATATCAAAATCTTGAGTATTGTTGAATGGTTATTTCAACTTCACAATGTCTAAAATTCAACCTTGTAAGCCAAAAGATCTTTTTTTCCTAGCGTTTAACCATTAGAGGCCTACGATTGGATGAAAGGTTATCTTACCTAAGTTTGCAAAACCCACATTGTCCATAGTGTGGGTGAGAAAAGAATCCCAAGCATCTATTTTAAGTCGATGTGGACCTAGGTCAAGTCTATTTGTCAATAATATCTCCATCCCTCCATCTCTTGGAGAGCTACCAATATCCTAGAGGCTTGTTAGAGTCAAAATTCTATTTTGGATTTGGAAGAAGCATAATAATATTGCTTTTAACTCAGTATACCCATCAAAGGTTTTCTCCTGGCATGATGGTGCACTAACTTGTGCCAAATGCAAATCACAAAACAAACACGAAAATTAAGGGTGGAGATAGAGCATATCCAACAATTTCTAGATTAATGGAGTGGGGCCCTTTGACCATGAGCAAGGAGCCACCTAGCCCCTCTAAGCCCACATCAGCAAATTCTCACAAAGGTGGCGAAGACAAGTGCGCGAGAGGTGCAAATGCAAGAAGATCTAACCCCGAGCCCTACCCCACCATGATAAACAGTTCTTAATTCCCTTGGCTATATCTAAAGGGCCTATGACTCTTGAGACTCCCATCGCGGTTGCTAGGAGCCCATGCAACCAACATATGCAAATCACCCAATTACCAATTGAGGTCACGCACATGATGATTGTGACCAGTGCCCCCACCCTGCCCCCGATGCTGGCATGATTACTTCTCAGTTTGTCTATTGCTCAGGCTGTGGCCCTATGTTTATTGTTGTTATGTCTCTTTGGACTTTGGACTCTTAGTGTTGGTATGTGCATGGCCGCATGTGTTTTGGCTGAAGCCAGCCCACATTTTTATATTTTGAATAGTACTTGCTTTAATTCAAAAAAATCAACCACTAAAAGAGAATTACAAAAAACTACAGTTTAAGGGAGAACAATTGAGTTTCAGCATTACATAGTTATATGGTCACCGTCAAAAAGAAGTTAGAACAAAAATTCTTAAAAAAGGCAAATGATTTATAACTAGTCATATGCCAATCAGAAAGATTAAAAAATCTTAGACTCTAGGGGAAATAGATAGCTTTCAGAGTTTTTGAATTAGAGAGAACAACTTCAGCACTATTTAGTTATACCATCACATTCACAAAGAACAAATTTCGTACAAAAAAGGAAAGATTTATACTCAATTATATGCTAATAATCACAAAATGAAGAATACTTGAGTACATCATTTTGATGTTCAACAATAATGAAATCAGTGGTATATGGGTTTATCAGAACATCTCAAAGATGGTAGCTTACCTTCAGAATAATATAGGAATCACCACTACGAAACTTTCCATAAGAAGATTTGGGAACTGGCATGGGTCGAAAATTCTCAATTCGCCATATTTCAAGCCCGCTAAGCATGTCAAGGGAAACAGTAACAGCAAAATCCCTATACATCTTGAAAAAACTGAAACTGCAAAAGAAAAATTACTTTGCATTCCTATTGTAGAATTTATGAAAGAGATTTAACATGTGAAATGAAAATAAGGTAACCAAGTTCATTCAACATTCTAGCTTCCATAGATGGAGGCACTTTGACCTAACATATAACCACAAAGCATCATTTTCCCTCTTATAGAAATAAACCAGTTTGTGGATAGTAGTATACTGAATTACAGAATTCTCTTTTCAGTTCAATTCGATTTTGCCTGATTCCTTGTTCCTTAGCTATGTTTTCCACTCTAGCATTTCATCTATTCTGCACTTCTATTTCACATATAAAAGTTAATATTATAGTTGCAAGTTAATGCTTTACTAATATTATATGCCACAAGATCATCTTAGCTTTAAAGTTATTACCCTGCCAGCCATAAAGAGAAGAGTTAAAAGATTACCACTCGGTATTTTCCAGATTTCTGGTTACTATTATTTAGCTCTTAAGCTGTTTTGCTTTGTTTTGTAGATTAGTGACAGGAGTTGCTTTTGCACTCCCACTTTGTACCTGCACTGGATTGTACTTCCAAGTCCCATTGACTATGTGGTCATTTGTTGGAAATTAATAAAATCATCCTTCTATCTTATCTTATCTATTTAAGGCTATATGAATCTCAATTAGAGATCCATGTGCAAATCACCTTTCCCAGACTATCTCGTACCATATGACGGACAACAGCATGCATGAAATAAGTAATGATATGTTGTGCATGTAAAAGGTCAATGTGCTAAACACCTTTCCCCACCTATTTCATACCAAGAGCTAGAATTCAGCTTAAAAGATACATTATCATGAAAAGCAAAATAGCAGAACAATATTCAAGGATACGACTTCTGGCCTGATCCCTGAAAAGCTGGGTCCACGTCTCTCATAGACACAGCCATATTAGACCCTGCTTTCTTGACCGAATTACTACTCCACTTTTGTTTGGAAAATGCTGAGGTGGTCACCTGAGTAGCACTTTATATCAGTCTCATTTACAAAAGCACGTGCACTGGAAGTTTGGCATGTTAAGATGCATGTATTAACTAACATTAGACAAAAATTCAGTAAAAACTATATACAAGTCCATTCTTAGTTCAGTACTGAAATAAGTCCAATAACTACCTTTTCAAAGCTAGTTTATTAAAAGACTACACCAGCACAAATCATGTAAACAGCATTTGCAGGCATAATTTAATACTAATGCATGAAACCAAACATTGCTAAAAGTGCATTGTCCTCTGTTAATGAATTAAAAAAAATAATGCCAAAACCTTGAAATTTCAAGCAAACTTAACTAGGAGAGTAACCCAAAATATTTCTTAAAGCATGCACATGTCCAAGCTGTATACAACAGAAAAAAATTGACCCAAAAAATCCAAGGCATTCATAAGCAGAACCTTCACTGCTGCAGTGCAATTCTAAGTGGAAGACTGGAATATATTTGATGCTCAAAATTTTGAGAATGAAACTAGATGATATGCTTTTCTAATTCACATGTTTATATTTGGTATCAAGTCTGTCTTGAAACTAATAAGCCTGTAAATGAAATGAAGAGGAGCAGCAACGTATTTTACCATGCATAAATAAGGAAAGGCCGCTGTTTTGAACCTTTGGGGTCAGATTTGTTCACCCACGAACTAAACATTATGGCATTTTTTACATATTTAAAGTTCTTCCAAATTGTTTCAAACCTTAACGAGTTCATTCCAGCCCTGACCTGTCATTAATTTTGAGAGGCATCTTTTAAATTTTCTATTCTATCATTGCATAGTTTATCTCTTAAACTCTGTTCCAAAACTCTCGCAGAAGGATTTTGTTTCAATGGTCAAAGCTAGGATCCCAGTTATATGTGCACCTGAAATCTATAAGGTGAATGCTTTTGAAACTGAAAATATCTTACTCAGATGAAACCAGTAACACCCTGATTGTGCCAGTGTGGTTTTATCGATCAAGTGATAAAAGGGTTCTTACTTCCATGAACTGATTATATGAGAGGTTCCTAGGTTCATGTTATGAAAGGAAATCCTTTCAATATCTTCACAGCCGCTACACTTACACCATAGATGGACATCAGATGAGCATTCATCCAGCTTGCTGTAGAAGATATCCAACTCGGATACTTTAACTCTTTAAAGTTTAAATAGATGCAGAAGGTTATAAAAATTAACAGCAAATGACTTTCTAATATGTATCTTAAGCAGTATCCACTATTACAGAATGAGGATGCAACAGTTCTGAGCCTTCCCATGGCACCTCTTTCTTAGCAGAAAAGCATCACATAGAAGCAACTTACAATCTTTATTTAGATTTACCATGCAATGCAGAGCAAGGAAACATTTTAGTTTGTACCCTGAACTTTACTGAACAGAGAAATGTATATTATTTCCAATGGTTATGGCCACTTCCCATATTCTGATAAGATAAGCATGCCAACATAGAACTTAGAAGTGAGATTAATTGAAACTTGCTTGAAAGGATTGTTTCCCAAATTTGGGCAAAACCATGTTCTGTCTAAAAACCACTTCCCTCTGAAAAAAATTATATGACAGCAACAATATTGGAAGCTTTTTGAAGCCTTTTCTCTATTACAGACAGAATAGGCACTGATTTGGTTTTAAACTACCAATGGGTTTATTTCATCAGCAAGACGTCAGCTATAACAATTTATCAACTCTTTCAGAGATCCACTAGATTTCTAACCAAAAATGTTTTTAAATTAACCGATTAACAGAATTCACCAAAAGAAAACTAAGCATAGTTAACTTCTCCATAGTTGATCTTTTTTTAATTGTCTCTGTGCGAATTGACCCTTGGTCTTCTTAGATGGTGAATAAGATGTGGCCCTGAATTCATCCAGCAAAAGTCCTAATACAAATATGTGCAAAGAACTGGAATTGGCAACCAAAATATTACACATCTATGATATCAATCTGTGGAAGGAACATATAAATTTTGATTCACTACCAAGGCAAAATACCTAGAGTTATAATTCTAGCCTATTGAGTTGTGCCCTGAAAAGTAACTACAAAATGAGTTATTGTATGAAAATGATGGGAATTTATCATATTGAAGACCAATTGTTGTAAACGTACTTTTGAAGGTAACAAGAGTTCTTATGGAAGTTTTGTACTGTATAGCTCAATGGATTAACTTGCAATTAGAGTTATCTGCTAAAGATTCTGTCCTTAGAAAATACAATAGAGATTCAGACATGGTCCCCAGTCTGATATGTTGGCTCTTCTAGCGTGATGGGTTGCAAGAGGAAGCAAAGACGTGTACAGTACTTGGTAATTCTAAAATTGAACACTTCGTTTTTCAAGAACACATAAGAAAAAAGGCCATGAAAGACCTCATTCTTATGCTTGCACGATTATTGATTTTAAGAATCTCAGGATAAGTATAGACAACACGTGCATAGCTCACAGTGACTGTTGCTTGTTCAGGAATCACCACTGGTCTTGATGTTTACTGCCATATAGTGAATGAAATAGAACAACCACTATTACATTCCCATGCTGTAGCCTTGAAGTTTCCACAGTTGGATAAGTTAGAACAGTCTACTTTTAAGAGTGTGGACCATTTCCCACTTCTTGTATGGAACTTGTTTGAGGAACTATCCATTTCACACCAAAATTCCATTATTGAAACCTATTAATGTACGCTGAATTGAGTTCAAGTAAATCATGTTCGATTTCTCTGGGGTTCCTGAAGTGCCGCGCCAACTCTTTTAATGATTTGCCTGAGATTATTTCAATAAATCAGGCCTTCAGTCCTTGTTTAACATAATTTATTTACAGAAGCTAAGCAGTCCTACAACAAACAAAAATCCTTAAAGCATATCACAAATCAAAATAGATCACAGATACTGTGGCTTTTTGTGAAACTCAACTGATGTATCCCTAACAGATATTTCTTTTCCATTACGCTAAAGGGGAAATGAGTTAAATCTTGAATGTATTTTAACTCAACTGTGTGTGCGAAGAAGGCCTTATTCTGATACGCCCTCGCAGAACAGAGACTAATTCTCTTCCCTTATATACATCAATTAGATGCCTACGCCTTCGTCATTAAAGACCCAGAGTCCATCCTATATCTACATTTAACTATGCAATCGAGAAAAAACAGCAAACTAAAGCACAAGCACCAGTGATTTCAGGATTTAAAGATCAAGGTCACCTAAAATAGACCATTAAAATCCCGATGGATCCCTACCTCAGCGGAACCATTTGGCCGATCCACCTCCGCCATCAATTCTGCCACAAAACACTCCCGATCCGATCTACTCCAAACCCTAACTTTCTATAGAAGCGATCACAGAGCATGAACAAAGGGGGGATTTTTAAAACCCTTACCTTAGGCTGTAAAGGTCCCGCGGAGAGCCGATCCTCATTGAACTTTGAGCTACGCGGAGCGGATTAAACGCTTGAGCTTCAGGAATCTCGAAAGCATGCAATCCAGGAACCAGCAGAGACGAACGAACGAAAGCAGCAGCGGCTTCGGGAATAAGGAAAAACTAAAGGTAAAGACAAAGGGAAAAAGAGTGGGTCTCCGCGATCATTTGCTCGCTGGCCCAGAGCTTAACTGTAATCGACTGTAATGGACTGTAATCTCATTATTAAAATAGCAAAATTATCGCTATAAGCCTTTTGCGTCTACATGTATATATGTATGTCATGTGAAGAGTACAGATATGGGAATTTGTACCTTATCTTTCATTCTTTTTTTACCTTTTTCTTGTGGGCTTTCGCTTTCTGTGAATGCCAGGTCGGTCACCGGCCATGGGAAAGCCAGCGGACCGGCCACTATGACAAAAGCTCCGTCGATGACAGCCACTCTCTTCCTCTGTTACACTCTCTTCCCCGCGGACCCACATTACTTCATATATTTCCTCCATTTTTTGCTGACTACCAGGGTTAGGGTTAGGGTTAAATTGTCACTCTCGAGATTTGTATTTATTATGATGTTCCTCCTGCGGATCCGGGCTGGTAAAACCATGGTTTTTCCCGTGGGTGTCTTCTGCGAAGGGGATTGGTCTGTTCTCGACCCCGTCGACAATACCGTAAAGATTCGTGAGTTGCATGGGAAATGAAGAATGCCAGGTCGGCGTAATTAGTTATCGGATTATCTGGCCTGCAGATCCGACGGTAAGCAGTCTCTCCGACAAAGCTGGGGATTCTCCCGCCATCTTAATGGCTATTACTAATTTGTCGGATGCCCATCACCGACTATTGGTCAATCTCCATTTTTCTAGCCTAATTAGAAGTTGACATTAAATAAATATAAATTCCATTGGGAATAGGGGCTTTTGGTTTAGTAAATTGGAAATAAAGAAATATAAATTACAATGGGAATAGGTGTATTTCTTTCATTGGTGAGTTGGTGGAATTTTTTAGTAGGATTTTGGTGGATCGTTGGAATTTTGATTTCTTTATTGCGCTTCTATTTTGGGTTTGTAGTTTATGTATAAAGTTGATAGATCGTTGAATGGTCTATTTTTCAATTTGTTGCAGTTTAAAAAAGAATAAAGTTAGGTGTAAATTTATATTATATTGGAATTTTCTAACTTAAGGATGTGTCATTGTAACTATATATATTATAATATATAAAATCATAATATATGATATTAAAAKTATGGTTRATGTTAATATTAATGTGAGGGAAGATGTTATCCACATCAACTCATTATTTGTGTTTTAAAGYCAACATCTATATYTAYAAATTTTKATGTAATAAATGTTTTATAAACTATTTTCATCTTTAAAATGTTAATGTTGTATATGTGGGATTATTCACAATTGAAACACACCTAAYTATGATGTGAGCATGATGTGAGCGACACASAAAATTTAGAAGAGGATTATTAAGGTGTAACAAAATTTCAACATAAGGATATGTTATTATAGTAAAATAGCTTGTAATATTACATGGATAACAACGATAAGCCATAAATGATATGCAAGGGCATGGCACAAAATCACTAGTGATGTTAGTATCAAAGTGAGTGAATATGATATCACATCAACGTAAGGACTTGCACCCAAAGCCAATATCTATATTGAAAAAGTTGTTGTGGCTAGTACCTTATAAACCATCCCCATCTCACAGTTGTTATGTATGTAGGATTATTCACAACACGCACCCAACATTGATAGAAACAAACAAAGAAATTAGAATAAAGATATCATATGGAATAAATTTACAACTCAAGAACATAGCACTATAAAAAAAAATGTGACATCACATACATAACAACCATAAACCAAACATAACCCATAAAATATAATACTGTCATTTTTAACCATCAAATCATTAAAATCAAATGTGACAACACTTTAATACTTTATAAATTATCTATATCTAATAATTATTATAAAAAACTATTCATATCATACACACAACAACAATCATATCATACCACATGATTTATAAAATATAATTTTAATATTTAAAAAATAAAAACATAAATTCCAAATATTGACTACAAATCAAAAAACACCACACATAAAATCCAAAGAGTAAACTAACATTGATAACCCAAACAATACAATATAAATATTGAATGTTCCATAGTAACATTTCATTTAGTGTTCTCACAAAGTACAAATAACTCCACGCATGAAATCCAAATGGACATGAATGTAAGCATTGAAAAACTTGGTACATGAAATTTAAATAATAATTTATGTGACTATTGAATTTTAAAGTTTAGATATGGAATCTAAAAAAGTTTTAATTTTCAATATGTTTATTGTAGGAAATGTAAGAGTGGAGGAAGTACATGTATATATATATGCATGAAAGTTTTATCATATTGTCCATATTTACAATATTGGAATCACACCCTCTTTAGACAAATGACAATGTTTTGCCAAAATTTCATTTGAAAGTTAGTTATATGTTACATCACAAAACACCAAAACTTTGTTTGGTGTAAGTATGTTCAAGTATGTTGGTGTAAATTTTAAATTGTATGCACTTTTTTATATCAAAACATTTTTTTTTTACTTTTTAATATTTTTTATTTTAAAAAGTTAAAAAATATATATATATATATTTAAAATATTTTTATTTTAAAAAATTAATTTATATTTTTTATATATTTTTTGTATTTTAATAAAAAATAAATTTATAAGAAAAATATAAAAATAAATTTCTACATAATCTTTATTATCATATCTCTTAATAGGTTATACAAACTCTTAAAAATTACATATTCCAATATATTCATATGGTGGGGCGACAGGTGCGAGGGAGTTGTTTTTTTACTCTGAAAAAAAAAAGAATATTGAATTTTCATCCATAGGTAGAGGCACTTGCAATATACATGGGAATGCACCTCATTTCAACAGACACCTCTTCTCAACTAATTGTCATTAGAGATTTTGATTTGATCATCAAAGAGCTTCGGAGACTTATTAAAAATGCACACCCCAATCTTATGAGGATCTATCACAAGATCGGGACTCTAGAGCACAAATTTAATTCAGTAAGTTATCATCACATCTATAAAAAGTCGAATGGGAAGGTAGACTCTTTGGCCAAACAAGCAAAACAATTAGCACAAACACTCTCATAATCAATAAGGAATATTCTCAAATTTATCTTCCCTAAGTAACCTATGATCATTTATAAAAATTTAAGTTATCCCAAGGAGATTATTTGATTCAATAATGTAATGTCACATTAAAAGGAAAGGAAAGGGATGTGACCCCACCTCCCATCCTCTTAGAAGTAGCGAACATCACCCGGAATCATATTGCAATCAGAGGAACTCTCATACATACAAGAAACACAAGGCCAACCCTTCAACTCGTACATGCCTTCTTCTATCAATTTGATTTATTTTAAATCATCCTCATGCGTGCCAATGAATTCATGTGGGCACTTCCTCTCACTCTAGGTTCAACCGCAAGGAGCCATCTTCTCTTGCCCTGCAAGCGTCATCGACTATACGGGATCTGCACTACATTCGTTGGCCATTACATTGAACACGCACTTCATCTCATTGTTTTATTACATGGTGTCGTCCTTTCTATGTTGGGAGTCGACGTCAATTTCAAATAAAGAATTCTATATGGGTGGCGATCACGAGATAACAATTATTTGGAAACATTGGCAGCACAGGATCGACTTTGCAGGCCAGCATTGGAACATACCTTCCTTCAAAAATCTAAGCATTCAGAGCCAACCAAATGCCCCATGCAATTAACAATGGCAATGAATTGAATTTTTAACAAAAAGATCCATGCACCATTTATTTAATCCCTCGTCAATGGAAGTACCACCCCAAATTCCTCAAATACCAATGATCCTTTCTAGTTCCTACCATACCTAAACAATTATATATGAACAATACATGAGCAAATGTTTAATGGACTTTACACAAATTTTGCAAATAATGCATTTTTGAGACCTTATGTACCCCTCTTTTGCGAGGAATCCAAAGAAAGTACTTTGTTCCTAAAAAATAATAATGTAGGGACCTTAAAGAGCATTTAAACTTCCAAATAAACTTCCACACCAACCAAATTCTTCTCCCTTGCATAAATACTTAAAACCTCGTATCCAACTTTTGGAATATAAATACCACTTACTAGATTCTTTCCAAAAAAAACTTGTATTCCTCATTCTTTATCCTCATTTGCTAACCATCGAGACAAGAATATATATTTCCCATTCAATATCTTCCCCTCAACTAAGTCTAACATTTCAATTGATTTATATTATTAACCTTATATAATGGTGGTTACATGAAAAGCTATTTGACTCAAAAAGAAATAATCATCTTTGCAAAACTTCTCAATTAAGATATCAACCAATCTAAAACCCTCACCACACCTAACTTTTTTATAATGTTGTAGTCTAAACGTTCTATGAAATGACTCTTTTCCGGCTATATTTTTCAAGGACATTTGCTCGAAATCTGGTGAGAAATTGTTAGATCTACATATTTAAGTGATTATATTTGTATAATCCAAGTACTCCTAGGGTTTTTCAGCATGTTGAATCCATTTTTACATTCAAAAATAGATTTTAAACAACAAAAAATAATGATTTTGTGCAAATTTGTATCCCCAAATTCCAAAAAAAAAAAATCATTCATAAAACAGTTAAACAACGCCTTTTATAATATATATATATATATATATATATATATATATATATATATATATATATATATATATATATATAT
>ML784994.1:416665-427618 GCA_009831015.1 Picea engelmannii
CGCTAGCTTTCCCTGTGGGAGGCTTGGAGCAGCTTGCTTCATTATTTTACTGGAGCTATTCTACAGTTGAGGAGGGCGCATGAGTTTGGCAGAATTATTCCTTCCTGGTAGGATTTCTAGCCATCAGATTTTAGTGAGGTCAGTTGCAGAGTGAGGACATCAGCTGGAGCTTCATTCCTGTGGAGGGATTTTCAGTTCTGACATCACAGATGATTTCTGGAGCAGTTACAGTGGTTTTGGCAGTTTGCATGAGGGGCGCACCATCCAGGGGCGCATCTGCTTGAGGGAGCTTGTGTATCAACTCAGTTGGAGTTGCTATTGTATCAGGTTCCATCATTTATTGTGTTTACTGTAACCCATACTTGCTTTTCCTCATATATACATTTAGATCTCAAACTGATTTTCCCCGGGGGGGTTTTGTCCAGGGTCATGTTGACCAAAAATACTATGTCTACAAATGCATGCTATTAGTTCTTAGATCTGTTCATTATCAGCAGTTAAACGATGTATTAGGTGTGTTATGTTTATTTGAGTTGCATGTACTAATTTCCTATGGCAAAAACGACATGCTAGAGCACCCAAATCGAAAATATAACCATAACAATCAACTCAAAAGAACATGAACTGTTGGTTGTTATAAAACAGCAGAAAACTAAAACAAAGACAGTGAAAACTTAGAGCCTTTGCTTGGTCAAAGACAGACCAAGAAGGCAAGCTGATAGGACCTGGAATCAACAATATATATATATATATATATATATATATATATATATATATATATATAGATATAGATATTGTTGACTAGGGAAATCAACAACTAGTCGAGTGTGTACTTGCGTGACACGCGGTTGTATTATCCGATCGATACCACTATAATCACGGTCATGCCAACGCAACGCACAAAGCTAGTCGAGGGTTTCAAATCAATGACTTCACATAATGGAGTGCCTTAACAGTACATTCCATCACTAACTATTCTACACCCCGAAGACTTTTTATAACATTTATATTATTAATAAAGATATATATAATTTCATTTCATTTTTGCCTTACTATTTATTTATATTATAATTTACATATTTAATTCTTAAACTTTAATTCAAATATAACCAATTATAATCCACCAAAATTTAATTTGATTGTGTAACTCTTTTTAATTGTGGATAGTGTAATATTAACAAAGTTTTCTTTTTTCCTTTTTAACTAATATTTTTTTAACACACTCCTCCATATAGGGTATAGGGTGATGAGGTGATCAAACAGAGTGAAAGATGCATGTCCCTTCAAGGAATAGGTGGCAATTGTAAGTAATTATGGTTAAGTGTGTGAAGTGGATGGTAAGGATATTGAAGGCTACCTTTATTTAACTCTTTCGCCCATTGAATTGATATTCACATTGATTGTTTGAGTATTAAGCACTTTTTTGTGGAAATGATGGATTTGAATGGACGAAAGATTGATATCATCATGCATTTGTATTCTATTAGGAAGAGCAAGCTTACAAATTATGGTAACTCTCAAGGAATGTATGTATTGATCAAGTATTTAAGATTTCTCTATTATGTTTTTTTGGTTCTTCTTGGTAGTGTTAGGAGCTCTGTTTGGTTTGGCAATGTTAACAACCTTCCATATCACATTACCTATATGTTATTTGAAGTAAAAGGAATAGACCATTCCCCTTAGTGGCATGTAGGCAAAGGGGTTAAGGGTTGAGTCTATGTTTGAGGGAAGGGGATTGTCTCTTTATAGCACTATTACAAGCTTGATCTAGAAGGTCGTCACTCTTTCTCTTCTGAGCTTAGTGATAAGTTGGGAGGGAAGTGAAAGGATTGTGTGCATTCCTCAATTCACTACCCATGGCTATTGGAAGAGCCGAAGAAGGATGGAAAAAATGAATGAGAATCATGCAGAGGGGAAATTGATTGATGGGACTAGCAAAGGGGGAAGTGAAGGCATATCTCGAACTTGCAAAAACGTAAGAAAAATGTGCCCTTCCACTAGGCAAACTAGAGCCCAAGCAAAACCCATGGATGCCACAATAAGATACCAAAGAATATTATTGCTACAATAAAAAAGGAGGTAGAGAGAATATAAAGTTTGGTCAAGGAGAAGTGTGGCAACATCTTTATAGATGACATTGATGTGAAGCTCATGGATTTGATTTTTAACACATGGTTTTCTCAAAACAGTGACACAAAATATTTCAAATTGAGTAAGTTGTATAGAAGCCATCTTGGACAAATTGGACTTCCTAGACTATAAATATGAGGCTTTGGTCAAGGAGATTTGATGCATGAAAGCTATGGAGGGTGAGAAAATTTGGGATAGTCGGGCACTAGTTACAAATGACCAAACGAATACCAATCCAGTCTACATATATGTAGACCCAAACTAAGATGTAGAGGACAAGGTTCTTCATTCACTGGCCTAAGTTCTTTTTTGCTTAATCTTTCATGTTCACCTCTAGGATGAGTATATCATTAATTCTTCTCCATGCAATTGTTTGTTAGTTGGCAAATTTTGGCCTCATATACAACTTTTCTTATCTTTATTATGTTATATCTCTCTACTATTTACTAGATATGCATGCTAATACTTTGAACTGTTATGTTAATACTAGGGAACACCATAGATATGTGTATAAATGTTTGATAGTCTTAATTTTTTTATATACTGATTAACATATGAGTAGCTAAATTTACAACAACAAACAACTTAGTTAAACCCACTAATCTAAAGTTGATGGAGATTCTAGTGATGCTAACTACAATGCTTCATTTGGATTAAAGGGGTTGATTATCTTTCTTGGTCTAAATGATCAGTTTCATGTTGCATCTCCATCTTCTTGAAAAGGTTTGCAGACATGAAATTCTACAAAGGACATGTTTATTGTTTTAACATGAATGTAACTATATCTATGTCGTTTCCCATGGAGGGAGGAATAAGGACACTCACTAATGCTTCAAGCTTCGATTGCCCTATCTTTTTCTTTGAATCAAAGCTTTTCTTTGAATTAAAGCCTTGAGATTTCATCTCAAAATATTTCCAACCAATGAGTTTGTTGTTTTTTCCTTATTTTCTCTTAAAAGATATTACTATTTGGGTAAGCTTCCATTAAATGCCTTATTTTAAAACAAACATTACATATGAAAATTGTTTTTTATAGTCCAATTTCTAGGTTCATTAATAATCATTTTATTCTATAATTTTTATGGAATTTCGATTTAAGTAAACTTGTGCTTAAGTCAAGATTTATTGCACTCAAAGAAGATTATAACCCAATATCGAAGAGATTGTAACTCACATCCCATTGTTTGTAATGTTGACGTGAACATATATCGAGTCAATATAATGTGTTATACAAAACTAAAAATATAGTATTAATAGGAATAAATAATAGACACACACACACGCACGCACGAGCGAGTGAAATTAGTTCAACTATTTGAAGATGAAGAACTTCAGTCAATTCTATTTGACACCACTCCTAACTATTTTTTATCAACCCAAAGTGTTAACGACGAGTTGCACCATACCCAGTATTAATGCATTACACACCAATATAAATCCATATGAGCTCGGAATATTTTAAACATAAAGAGATTTACATCTCAATTGTTTTTTTTTATCTTTCTCATTATTTAAGAAATCCAAGTTAAGATGGATTTACATTTATATATATTCTAACACATGTTATATATTTCAATACAATTTGAGTGAGACTAATGGTTAAGAACATGTATTTCCTCCTAAAATGTCACATGTTCAAATCTAGATTAAATAGTCCCTTGTCCCGAAAACAAGAAGGTCTATTATTATTATAATTCCCATCAAACTCTAAGTATCATTAGTTATGTTATTACATTTTTCATAACATATTTTCTAAAAATTATATAAACATAAATAATTAATGAAAATGTAAAAAATAAATAAATCAAATTGTAAATATACATCTCTTTTAATATTCAAAATGTAAATATACAAAATTTCTTTGAGTAGGAACCCACAAAATATCCATATTAAATGGAAATAAAATAAAGCACTAAGGGAAGTGGCCGGTTTAATTATTCAAAGTTAAATAATTATATTAAGCCCTCCACCACGAACTTAATATTTAGTATCTTATAAGAATCTTAGGATGTTCTCGAGCGAGCGCTGTTCAAAATCCCACATGCGTAATGTATTAAGAATGAGTGGAAATTAAGATTACAATATATACACATCACATTAGATTCCCGAAAAGTGGTGTACTTGTGGGAAGCACGTTATATTTTTATATCCATGTAACGGTTTTATATTTTGTATGTATGTGCTGTAATATTTTGTCTCTCATTCTTTGTCAAATTTTTAATGTCACTGCCATGGATTTTTTAAAGCATTTAATGTCATTTTAGTAAAAACAATGTTGTAACATTTGATCTCATTTGTTGTAAAATTTATACTGTCATTACCTTGGGAAATAATTTAGCATTTAATGTCATTTTACATTTTATTACATGGAAATTATTTAGCATTTTGTTAAAATTTTAATGTTATTATTATGGAAAAACTTTAGCATTAATGTCATTCTTGTGGAAATGTTTTAGCAATCCAAATAATTTTAAAGACATTTCACATTTTTTATTATTGCATATTTTATACATAAAATAGTTTTAAAGGTCTATGAGAGGATTGGTTATTGCATTTTTTATAAAGAAAAAGGTTGTATATATAAATTTTGTTTAACTAGAATGTAATTTTAAATTAAATTATTCTTATTAGTCTTTGCCGAAAGTGTAGAGGGACTATAGCGATTGATAATTCGTTGACTTCATATTAGTTTGTTGTTTGATTAATTTTTTTTGCATAATTTCTATTGTTCGAACTAGAGAACTAAAAACATTATTTTTTATATAATTAAAAAAAACCTTATATGTCATGATCTCATTGGATAATAGATTTGATGTCTTATTGCCAGCTTCGTTATTCCCAATGTTTTATATGTTAGCATATCCAAAGTTTTTGATAATCTACGGTCTTTTTGAATTTTTACTATTCTTCATATTAGTTTGTCCTTCGACTGATTTTTTTTGCATAGTCTCTATTGTTCGAACTATTGTTGTTATTATTATTATTATTAAGTACTTAAAGAGGCTTTTTTATTATTACGTATGTAAACATGTCTGCCACACTGCATTCTTTCTTAAATGTTTACACAATGCGAGGCCCTTGGACGGTTCTGACAGCCTTAAGTGTTTACCTAGTAGGCCTCACAACCTTAAATGTTTACTTAAGAGGCGTGTTACAATACATTTTCCTCTGATTTTTATATAATAAAAAAAACTTTATATGTCATGATCTCATTGGATACTAGATTTGAGGTCATATTGCCAACTTCGTTATTCCCAATGTTTTATATGTTAGCATATCCAAAGTTTTTGATCATCTACGGTCTTTTTGAATTTTTACCATTCTTCATATTAGTTTGTCCTTTGACTAATTTTTTTTTGCATAGTCTCTGTTGTTCGACCTATGGTTATTATTATTATTAAGTACTTAAAGAGGTTTTTTTATTATTATGTACGTAAACATGTCTGCCACATTGCATTATTTCTTAAATGTTTACACAACGCGAGGCCCTTGGACGGTTATGACAACCTTAAGTGTTTACCCAACAGGCCTCACAGCCTTAAATGTTTACTTAACATGCGTGTTACAATACATTTTCCTCCAATTTTTGGATATAGTCTTGTCTGCGGTGAATTTGGGCAATATTGTTCTTCACGAGTATTACTAGTTCATCGGTTGATGCTTGCTCGTTGGTTCGTTGGATGCTGCTTATTGTTGTTTGATTCAACTTTACAAAGTTGAGGTCCTACAGCTGCAGTTGGACATCTTGGTGCTTGTTCACTGGTTTGTTGTTTATTGCTTGCTCTTGTTTGCTTCAACTTTGCAAGGTTAAGGTCCTGCATCCGCAGTTGGACCTATTGTTGAAGTTTGCATGGTTGTGGTTCTGCTTCCGTGATTGAAACTACGCTTCTGTCGTTTCTCGTTCACTGGTAAGCTTAAGTGGCATGGTTTCATTCCTATTCATTGTTTGTTGTTTACTATTTGCAATTTGCAAGTAAGAATTTTCAATACTAGGAATGCATGAATCAAAATCCTCTTGCAAAACATCTTTGTGTGTGACTACTATGAGCAGAGAAACATGAGTGTACTACTGTCTTGTTCTTGAACTTCAATGTTTGAGACAAATTCCACCTCTATCGCAACCATAGTGACATATAAAAAAGGAAATCGAATTTTCTCCTCATATTTTCTGGTCCTGAAAACCATACGTTTGGTGCATTTTTTCCAGGTTGGTCCCTGCCTAAAAGTTAATTTACCCAGAAGAATTAAAAGTTAATTTGTTGAGTCAATTAAAAGTAAATTAAAAGTTATTTTACCCGGAAAAATTATTCTCAACTTATATTTGCAAAACAAGATTATCCCCAACTTAATTGTATCATGGACAAGTGCAAAATATGCTCACATGTATTAATTTAATACCATTTAAACTAAATAGTTCAAATTCGCGTGTGGCAATGCCATAGCCAAAGAATACATTGCCACAACCAAATTCTATCAGTGCTTTCTTTTTATTTACTTTTCAATATTGTAGTTTCTCTTAATCTTGTTCATGTTATGATATTTTTATTAGTTGAATATATTTAAAAAATGAATATTTGTTAATATTAATATATCATGGACAAGTGCAAAGTTAATTTACTATTGAAGATTATCCTCAGCTTATAGTTGCAGAACAAGATTATCCTTAGCTTATAGTTGCAGAACAAGATTATCCTTGGCTTAATTGTATCATGGACAAGTGCAAAATATGCTTAGGTGTATTAATTTAATACCATTTAAACTAAATAGTTCAAATTTGTTTGTGGCAATGCCATAGCCAAAGAATACATCGCCACAACCAAACTCTATCAGTGCTTTCTTTTTGTTTACTTTTCAACATTGTATTGTGTTCATGTTCTGCTATTTTTACTATTTAAATATATTAAAAAAATGAATATTTATTACAAATAATCATCCCTTTAATGCAAATACAAATAAAAATAGATGGAATATTTATTATTAGCGAGAGCTATTTCTATTTTGATGTTTTTTTAGGGATAAACATAAATATATTTCTTTTTCCCCTCTACTTTCGCTTCATGGTTGCTTTGCTTAGTCGTTTTCTCAAAAATTTCTAGGTGCGCGGGTTGGCGGACTCACAGGTTCACATTTATAGTCATGCTTATGTATCATGAGTCCGACTGACATCTTCCTCATTCCATACTTAGCCACTTTTTTGATTGTCAGTTCCTAGGCTGACGAGCTCAAAATTGCACTTCTATTGTTCCGTGTCCTCCAAACAACACTTGGAGTTCTGCGATATAAAAGTTGACAACCGGACTCCAGGGTTGTCAGGCTCAAGATTGTGCTTATATTATAAATTTTGAAGAAGCCTTAAAAAGTAATTTAGTTATAAAAATAAAAAAGCTTATTTTATAATATTAATGATTGATCATGTTAAAATGAAATGTTCATAATACAATTAATTTTTATTTTTTTTGGTAAATAAAAGTGGATCCTTATATTAATAACATCTATGAGCTATACAATGCCAAGTGTGAGCCATCTCTTTTGCCACAGAAGAGAAACCAAAACATGTGGCTCTAAGATGCTCCAAGTTTGATACATCATCCTGTAAACTGGAACCATTTGAACAAAATTGTTTTAACAAAATTATGCATCCTAGCTGCGTGAACATAAATGTATGAACAATATTCGGGTGGCCTCGAAGACCAACTATGAACAAGACTGCTATGAACATAATTGCATATACAGTGGATGGGGAAACTGTATGTCCATCTAGTCTGCTGCTATAGAAAACTAAGAAATTAAGCCTGCAACTGGAATTGACAAAGAACAATAACCTGGAGACTTCACTCCATTGTCGAGCCTCGTTGTCCATGGATGTTGTAGACAGGGGTGAACTGTTGGCCGCATGTTGGGCATCGTGTTCGCGTAGAAGCATCCACTAGTGCGTCGAACATAATGTCCATTATTTGGCCGAGGATGCACCGAGAGTGCATCTGATCATCTTGTTTTTGCCTAGTTTAAAAAATAATTAACTTTAATTATGGTAATTCTTACTTTATTTTCTTAAAATTTAACTTTTGAATTAGTATCTCAAGCTTCCATATAATCATTCGCTTACATATTTTAATAAACTTTAACGAAATTTAAACTTTATGGTCTAAAACTTCCATATAACCATTAGCTTTCATAGATATTTTAATAAAATCTAGATATTTATTTTAACTTTAAACATGTATTTTTTTTAAAATAATTTTAATTATTCAAATTAAAATGAATATTTTTTTTATAATACTTTTATTTATTAATAATTCCATTATTATAAAATTTATCTTAATTTTATAAGAATATCAAATTTAATATAATTGTGTTTTTTTTTTAATATTTTCATAGTTGAATTTCAATTTAAATATTGTTGATTTTTATTTTCACAATTGAATTTTATTGTGTACTTTTAATATTTTCATAATTGAATTTTAGTTTGGATGAACATTTGGAACCCCATATTGTTGACTTCGGTTTGGCCCAAGTTATAAGCAAGTTGCATATAATAATTTTCCAATAATAAGTAAAAAACACAACTAATCATCTCTATTTACGATAAAGTGTGGGGCAAACTCTTCACGATTTTTTGAAATACAATTACAATAAAATAAGAGATCTTATAATTTAAATGTTTAATGAAATTGATAAGGCATATTTTTATGTTTTTAACTAATATATAAATTTATCAAATTTATAATTTATAATTTGAATTTAGGGTGACTGAGCATAACTAGAGAGCATGTAAAAGTTTGAGATAGTAATTCATAAGTTAAATTTTAAGAAAATAAAGTAAGAATTACCATAATTAAAGTTAATGGTATCATGAACATTTCATTTTAACATGATCAACCCTTAATAATATAAAATAACTTTTTTAATTTTTATAACTAAATTGTTTTTTAAGGCTTCTTCAAAATTTATAATATAAGAGCAATCTTGAGCCCGCCAACTCGTGAGTCCAGCTATCAATTTGTATATCGCAGAACTAGGGGTGCTGTTTGGAGGACACAGAACAATAGAAACTCAATTTTGAGCCCGCCAGCCCGGGAACCCGCAATCCAAAAAGTGGCTAAGTATGGAATGAGGAAGTCGTCGATCGGACTCGTGATACAGAAGCATGACTATAAATGTGAACCCGTGAGTCTGCCAACCTGGGCACCTAGACATTTTCGGAAAAACTAATAATAATAAACACAAAGATACAAAATATAATAATAATAAACACAATTATTATCGCATTCCAAGTTTATTAGATATCACCTCATAAAAGAGAACGAAGTTTATATAGATCATACATTTAAAAAAAATGGATTTAACATCCTTTAATAATTTTATGTAATTAAATTGTACAATATTAATATTTAATATTTGGAAATAATGTTTTAAATAATGTTAGATAGTTGATAGGGATCACCATCCGTCAACAAAATCTCTCCTCACTAATTAATAGTTGAATAACTAATTTATTAAAGGATAGAGATTAAACGAAGACAATTATTGGGTGTATCCCACCATCCAATCTTACACCCTCCCTCATATTTTCAGAATAAAAAACACCTATCACTATAATTTAATATATCACACCTTTTAAATTCAATTAATATATTACTAATACAAACATGCAAAATATAATAATAATAAATACAATTTTTTATCCCATTCAAAGTTTATTAGATATCACTCAAAAAATACAAGCAAGTCTATATAGACGAGAAAGTTTATTAGACATCAATAAAAAGTTATAATCAAAAGTATATAGTAAAGTTTTTTTAAAACTTAAAATTAACTATTCTTATTTTCAAATTTTGTTAATTTTATTTGAAATTTAAATTAAAAAAAATAAATTATGATTTTTATTCAGTGTTTACCATAAACTTAAAAAAAAATAGTTAAAATTTTTAACATTCAATTATGAAAATATTAAAAAAAAAAACAATTATATTAAATTTTATATTCCTATAAAATTAAGATATCCTCAGCGTATTGTAGAACAAGATTATCCTTAGCTTAATTGTATCAAGGACAAGTGCAAAATATGCTCACATGTATTAATTTAATACCATTTAAACTAAATAGTTCAAATTCGTTTGTGGCAATGTCATAGCCAAAGAATACATGGTCACAACCCAATTCTATCACTGCTTTCTTTTTATTTACTTTTCAACATTGTATCTTGTTCATGTTCTGTTATTTTTACTAATTAAATATATTTTAAAAATGAATATTTATTACAAATAATCATCCCTTTAATACAAATAAAAATAAAAATAAATGAAATATTTATTATTAGCAAGAGCTATTTCTATTTTGATGTTTTTTTAGGGATAAACATAAATATATATTTTTTTCCCTCTCTACTTTGGCGGACTCGCGGGTTCACATTTATAGTCATGCTTTTGTATCACGAGTCTGACTGCAAGATACCAGTTACATAAAATATGCAGAACAGAAATAAAATGCTAGAAATGGCAGAATAACAGTAAAATATCCAGCATAATCTTCACAATACACAGAAATGATATACGAAATAGCAATAGAAAAAACACTTTGATTCAAAAAGCAATGTTCACAGGCCTCTTTGAGGGGGCAACCTCCAGTCGAGCAGCGCTCTGTTACAATAATCTCCAAGCTAGGGTTCTCATACCCTCGCCCCTTATTTATACTAAATATGTCTATTAAGAGAAGTATCTAGAGGAAGATCCTTCTAGAAGTGGAAGCTTCTATTAGGTCTTCTTACATCCGCCTTATTCTATTTTATTGAAAGGCCTTATTAATATTGACCTTTATTACATC
>ML784994.1:432610-449884 GCA_009831015.1 Picea engelmannii
ATAAAATGCTAGAAATGGCAGAATAACAGTAAAATATCCAGCATAATCTTCACAATACACATAAATGATATACAAAATAGCAATAGAAAAAGCACTTTGATTCAGAAAGCAATGTTCACAGGCCTCTTCGAGGGGGCAACCTCTAGTCGAGCAGTGCTCTGTTACAATAATCTCCAAGCTAGGGTTCTCATACCCTCGCCCCTTATTTATACTAAATATGTCTATTAAGAGAAGCATCTAGAGGAAGATCCTTCTAGAAGTGGAAGCTTCTATTAGGAGTTCTTACATTCACCTTATTCTATTTTATTGAAAGGCCTTATTAATATTGACCTTTATTACATCCGAATACATTGATCTACCTATGTGTGGGTTAGGACCTTAACACTGACCGACGATTTCCTCATTCCATACTTAGCCACTTTTTCGATCGTGGTTCCATGGCTGAAAAGTGTGCTTCTATTGTTCTATGTCCTCCAAACAACACCCAAAGTTCCGTGATATACAAATTGACAACCAGACTCCTTAAAAAGTAATTTAGTTATAAAAATTAAAAAATGTCGTTTTATATTATTAACAGTTGATCATGTTAAAATGAAATGTTCATGATACCATTAACTTTAATTATGGTAATTCTTACTTTATTTTCTTAAAATTTAACTTCTGAATTACTATCTCAAGCTTCCATATAACCATTCGCTTACATATTTTAATAAACTTTAATGAAATTTAAACTTTATGGTTCAAACTTCCATATAACCATTAGCTTTCATAGTTTTTTTTTTTTTTTGTAAATAAAAGTAGATCCTTATATTAATGACATTTGTAAACCGTACAATGACAAGTATGAGCCACTTGTTCCGCCACAAATGGGAAACTAGAACATGTGGCTCTTAGATGTTCTGAGATTGACACATCATTCTGTATGCTATCACTGTTTGAACAAAAATGCTTACACAAAATTCTACAACCTATCTGTGTGAACAAAAAAGTTTGAACAATAATCTGACGGTCTCTAGGACCAACTATTGACAAAACTACATAAACAGTGTATGAAAAAACTGCATGAGATTCTATCCTGCTGCTATGGTAAACTAAACCATTAAGCCTGCAACTGTAATTGACAAAGAACCATAACCTAGAGACTTCACTCCATTGTCGAGCCTGGTTGTCCATGAATTGTGTACACCGGGGTGAACCGTTGGCCGCATGTAGAGCATATGGCATGCATAGGAGCATCCACTAATGCGTCGAACAAGATGTCCATCCTTTGGCTAAGGGTGCTCTGAGAGTGCATCTGATCGTCCTATTTCCACCTGATTTTGAAGAGGAGTTGAAGGTGCTCCTCCGTGAGGCGGTTAGGGAATTGCTGAGGCTGTTGCTCCTCCTCTTCCTTGCCTGCTACCTCTGTGGTGATCGCATTGGCTGCCGCTGCATTTTCCTCCACTTGCCATCTTGGGGGGATTTCCTCCTCCACCATACAACTTCCATCACCATAGTAAGGGTCACCTAGTTTGACAATTGGGGGGGCCAAGAGATTGGTGGCGAGAGGAGGGCGCGCACACGAAGGTGGCACCTCCTCTTTAACCAAGCTCAGGCCATGGAGAAGAAGGGGGAGGATGGAGGGATGTGTGCATGAGAGGATGACTCTTCCTCCTTTATCGAGATGATGCCAAGGAGCTGAAGAGGAGCAGACTGAGGAGCCTCCTACGACCTCTAGTTGGTGTGTCGAGGGCTCGCGAAATGAGCAATAAGAGCCAGTTGGGAGGGGGAGAACCTATTGCAACACGAGAGGGTGTTGTAATAACAAACACCCCTCTTGGATTTCCCTCTTTCCCTAGGCATGCTAGCGAGAGTATGGAGGTGAAGGGCTGCAGAAATGGAAGCTGAAAGAGGGTGCTGAGAGGAGCAAGAGAAGGCAGAGGTGTTGAGAAGGAGCTTGTGGGGATTGAGCGTGTAAGGTGAGTGGAGGGTATCAAAGCCAGGGAGGATGACACTGGTGCCCAAGAAAATAACACAGAGAGCAGCAATGATGGAACTCTTGGGAGAGCCGAAGAGCAGGATAAGAAGAATGCACCAGGGCGGATGAAGAATGAAAGAGTACATTGGGGCAAGAGCCCATTTACCTCCCTTATTGCCATTGAAGCTTGAGTTGACAACCCTTATCACCATTGAAGCCAGGTTGACATCCAACCTAGTCCTAGTACGCTTGGTATGGCTGGCTCGCGCAGCCATTAGCCTAGCCAGTCTAGCTAGGTGCACTACCATTACTGTCCTCATGGTGTGAGCCATGGGGGAGTTAATGTCTATGGGCTGGCGGTCAAGGTTAATAAATCCCCTAGCTGCCCGGTTCCAAGTGTACTCAAACTTTCTCTAGGTGGCACTCCATCCAGGGGAGGGCAGTCCATCTGGGCTAGCTCCTTGCAATGGTGCCATAGGGGCAAGCTTTGGGACGGTCTTGAATCGGTGAGAGTAACCTGCTGCGTGGAATCAACCCCAATATTGACCAGTATGTCTGCCACTTTGTTTGCACTTCGCCTTATGTGAGAGGTGGTGAGAGTTAGAGAGGGTCTAAGAAGTGACTGGAAGCTGTGAAGGAGGCCAAGGAGGTGCCAACCGGGGGTTATTGTTTTTGGATCTCTTCCATTTAGTGTAATATCTGCAGGCCAAACCTAATTCTAAGTGTAAAATGAAAATGTACTTAAGTTGGTGAGTTGTTTGATATCATTTTTGTATGCACCTTTCATGGCATAGTGCACAAATGTACTGTGCATTAGAATGAGGAAGTGTGCACATTCTAGGATACCGCGCGCAACAACTTAAGTGCGCGTGATTTTGAGGCCAAGGAGCCTTTGTGTATATGTTATGTTTTATAGGCTGGTGAGCTAGTTTTGTGATTATTATGTCGAAGAGCCTAGAGGTTAAAGATCAGTGAGCTTACTTTTGTATATGTCTTAGCATTAATATAAAATGCATTGCTGTGCGCAGACTGACCACGATAAAAGAGTATGGGGGACTAAACTCCACTAGTTAGGGAAAGGGTGGGGGCTAAAAGTTAAGGAAAAGGGGCTAAGCTAGGGAGCTTAAGCCAAACAAGAATATTATATTAATATTTCTTAAATCATAAAGTATGGATAATTATTTTATCCTAAGTTCTAAGGATGGGGACAAGTGGGCCAAAGTAGCTCCCAACACGAAAAGTGTCAAGTTGAGGACATGCATACATATTGTTTGGACTTAGTTCATTTTCGATCATGGTGCCTTCCATCATTCGGTGATCCAGTCAATCATCCATGAGCATTCACACACTCATTGAGCTATCCTCTGTACCTTCCTGTCATTGTACCTGAACCTGTATCCATAGCCATACTTGTTTTGTAGCTAGTTAGCTTGGGAGCTGGACTGAAGAAGCGGGATGTCAGGCCCATGGGATATTGAAGAGGTGGGTTGTTAGGCCCGCAAAAAGTTTCTCTCTAGGTGAGAGAATTTTTGGGAATTGATTTATTGAAGGTGTTAAACTACAACTACAGGGCTTTGAGACTTCCTGTCAGGCCTGTTGTTGAAGCTCGGAAAGGAAGTGGGGTAGCCAAAGGACTGTTGAGCATAGAAGGGGCACACTTCCTCGGGTGGGACAAGCATGTGGGGAATGAGGGACTGTAGGCTGTTAGTTTGAGTTGGCACCCGTGATAGAGTCTTTCCTGTTGTCTATGATCCATTAGCTTGGTTAGGAATCCCTTTACCCAGGTGGAGTTTAGTCCCAGCTCGGGGGTGACCCACTGCTGAGAGTGATGAGCAGTGTGGTCTAAGGCTGGGAGGTTCGTGGAAGGTCTGCACGTAGTTGGTGATATTCTTACCAAGATAAGTGTCAATTATGTGATAAATTTACATGTTGCATTGTCATTTACGTGTTTATTTTTATGGGTTTATCCTATGTGTGTTTATAACTGTCTTTGTATTTATGGGTATTGCCTGTATATGCCGCATGTATATGTTTACTATTATTTCAATATGAATGCGTGCATTTACGAAATGTATTTGTCTGTTTACGTTTATATATAAATTTCTGCAAGAGTTATGTGTGTATATGTTTTAATTGCACGTAGTTCGAAAAATTTATGTGGCATAGCTCAGTTGGATGCTAGGTATGTTACAGTATGTTGAGAAGAGAATGAAAACGTTTTCTAGAGTAGCATGGCCCGACATGGGTGGTTGGGGATGCTACAATATGGTATCGGAGCTTCAGTTTTCAACACTGAGTCTGGATGGGCCGAACAAGTTGAGTTGAAGCGAAATTTCATAGAGGAGTTATTTTGAAGTGGCCAAATTTCGAGTTGCAGAGCGTCCATGGTAAAAAGTAACAACAATTGTGTGGAATTGGGAAAAAACCCCAATTTCTGTTGTTAAATTCATGGAAAAATTGAGCAATTTGGCCATGTGGTGAGATATTTTTGATGTAATATCTGTTCTAGCAAATTCAGACCTGGAATTGGTCGAATTTGAAGTTACAGTGAAGCCATGACAGATGGAGCGAGTGTTGTAATTAAAATTCTCAATTCGTGAATTGAGTTTGGGAAAAATTCATTCCAGAAATGTCAACCCACAACGATTTGTTGTTATAGAGGTTGAATTGGTCTTGTCGGGGTAACATTGAACAAATTTCATAGTTGCAGAATGTTTATGGTAAGAATGGAGGAAAAAGCCCCAATTTCTGCAGCGGAATTCACGAGGAATTGATGCACATAAAAATGAATGTGCGCAGGTGGGTGCACTAGAAATGCATGATGCACAGTAAAAAGCTTGTGATATGTAAAAATTTGGCGTCACGCGAAAAAACATTGGTGTGCTGGTGCGCGCGCTAAATTTTGGCACCGTGGAGAAAAATGTTGGTGTGCAGATGCGTGCACTAAATTTTGGTGTTGTGTGGAAAAATGTTGGTGTGCGGTTGCGCACACTAAATTTTGGTGTCGTGTGGAAAAATGTTGGTGTGCGGGTGTGCATGATAAATTTAGCATTGTGCGGTGTGCATATGCATAACAAGGTGCGCGCGGTGTGCACACACATAATAATGGTGCACATGGTGTGCATAATATTGGCAGAGAGTAGAGGAGATTGGTTGGTGCGCGCGCAATGTGGGTATATGTTGTCGCGTGACAGTTTAGTTAATGGTGCGCGCAGAGTATTTGTGCGCGGTGGGGGCGTACTAAACTTTTGACATGGTGCAATGCGTAGAGTGAAATTCGTGCGAAATATCAGTGTACGATACAAAAATTGCGCGCAACAGGTAATAGTGCAAGAATCAAAACTGCTTGCGGTGGATTTTGGAGCGTGACACAAAAGTAGTGCGCGCTAGGTATTGGCGCGACAGAGAAGTGATGCATAGTGGTTATAGGTGCGCAGAGCACAATTTACCTTATGGTGTTGTTGCATATGCTAATATGGGTGTACATGTTTAAATTTATGTGCGCGAAGTCATTTGGATGGTGAACAACAACAAAAAACCAACGATTTTCTGCAACATTTTATACTGTTTGAACATCATCTGTTTGCAATGCGTTTTTTAGGCCCTTAAGAACGTTTTTAGCAACTCAAAAACCACGAGAATAGTTTCTATCAAAGTACACTTTGTAGCTCAAATAAAAGAGCTCGGAAAGAGCTTTCTAATGGTGTAAATTATTCGTGAAACAAAGCTTTTATGAGAAAGTTAGAACACAAACAGTGGAGGGTAAATTTTAAGACCCAACTAACTTCAAAGAGCCATAACTTTCTACTCTGGAATTCGTTTGAGGCGCAGGAATAGTCAATGGAAAGATATTGAACCATAGAAGAAGGTACTAGAGATGAATTAAATCTTTGGGCATGTTAGAAATGTTTAATATGGAAAATAAGGTACCTATAGCATTCCAGACCAAAAACACAAATTCACCTAGAACTTCAACAGGCTGTAACTAGCAGCCCGAAAATCAGAAAAAGGTGAAACTTGGACAGAGTGTCCATAATATGTATATAAGGAAACCCAATTGAGCTCCTACGAATATTACAATGGATTATATGCAAAAATGTATAATTACAGTGCATAGTTGCACCAAGTTGAAGAATGAACATAAAAAATTAATGGGCAATTTTTCAAATAACCATAACTTTTTGCTCAAGACTCAGAATTGAGCATGGGAGTAGGCGTTGGAAAGGTATCAGTTAGTAGAATATAATTATTCACCCAGAAAATTGATCTGGGCATTCAATTTTTCAATAAATCAGAAGGAACAATTCTGATATATTATGGAACCAAAATGGTTCATATTTTTCATGAAATTGTTGAGTCAGTTAACCTGACAAAGTTTTGTTGGCTGCACATTTTCTAGAGTAAAAAACAACTAGATCAGATCAGAGTCAACATAGAGTCCAGATTAATGGAAGATGCATAAGGGACTTACAACTAGGAAGATGAGATTAGAGGAATGGATGTCCATTTGGGCATTGAAGGAACAAACTCCAATGGACATGGAGAAGGAAGGGATGAAAACATGAATATGGTCGAGACCATTCAAAATTTGCAGAAGGATGTCCAAAGCCATAAAGTTGATAATGAAAGGCTTATAAGAGCTGAGGAGTAGCAAGATGACTTCAAGATAAAGTTAATGCAGAGCTTGAACAAATTAGAAAATAAATTAGATAAGGAAAGTGGCTCAAGCAAATCAAGAAGTCATAGGTCTCTTGATGAGAAAAGAAGAACAAGAAGTGTTAGCAGACATCACCGTCACTCCCCGAGGCATTCCAATAAGGAGCACACAATAGCTCAAGTCCATCCCCTGTTAGGAAGCATAAGGGGTCTGGGGTGGATGAGCTACGAAGAGAAATGAACAAAATCAAACCTCCTACATTCGATGGTGAGCACAAGAAGGATGAAGATGCAGAGACATGGCTGCTGGGCATGAGGAAGTATTTTCAATTGCATAATTATTCTTCTCATGCAGAAGGTAGAATTTTGATCTATCAACTCAAGGGAAAAACATCCATGTGGTGGGATCAACTTCTACAAGTGCAACACATTAAAGAGAAGAGTGTTACTTGGAGGGAATTCAAGAAGTATTTTGAGAAGAAATACTTGAATAAGAGATATTATGACAAGAAAATGAAAGAGTTCTTTGAACTCAAGCTTGGGAGTATGACCATATATGAATATGAAAGAAGGTTTTTAGAACTGTTGAAATATGTCACTTTCATCAAGGATGAGACAATTAAGATTCAAAGGTATTTGAGTGGATTGTCATCATTCATCAGTGACAAAATACAATATGATGATCCAAAGACATTGGAGGAGACCATAAGGCGAGCTAAATGTCTTTATGATCAACAAAAAGCAAGACCAACTTTCCAAAAAGCTTGGGAAGACAAAAATAAATTCAAGATGGATCAGAGGAAGAAGGGAACTAAGCCACCATTCTTTAGAAATAATACTCAGGGACAACCAACTTCTAGAGAACCTAGAATGATTGAGACATGAGGTCAAAGGCCAAGGAAACCACCTATATGATATTGGGGTTTTAAAGGAGATCATATGTTTAGAGATTGTCCTCACAGAGGTGAAAAAGCGAGGACTGTTCACAATGTACAGCAAGCTGAAACATTGGGGGACATGGGTAGAAATCCACCAAGGATCTATGTAGCCTTGGACAACAAGCAAGCAGAGTATCAGTCACATATGATTGAATTGGAAGGTATGATCAACAACCAAACCATTGTTATTTTAATTGATTCAGGAGCTAGTCATAGTTATATAGATCCTAAGATGGTGGAAAGTTTGCATTTTCCAAGAAGCAAGCATGGAAAATCTTGGTTGGTGTAGCTGGCCACCAGAGCCAAAAGAAAAGTTAATGAGATGGTTAAGTCATGTCTTATGGACATGAATGGACTAAACACCAGGGAAGATTTGAACATCTTGCCTTTATGTTCTTATGACTGTCTGATTGGGATGGATTGGTTGGATCAACATCATGTTATCCTAGGCTCTCATAACAAGGCATTCACTTGCTTGGATGAGGAAGGGAGCCTAAGAAAAGTGCAAGGAATTCCCAGGGTAGTAACCATCAAAGAAATTTCAGCATTGCAGCTGAATAAATGTTACAGAAAAGGGTGTCAAATATTTGCAACTCATATGGAAGATACACCTAAAGATAAGGTGCCAAATTTGGAAGATCATGCAGTCCTAGAAGATTTTGAAGATGTGTTCAAGGAGGTACCAGGACTACCCCCAAAGAGAGACATTGATTTCTCTATAATATTAATGCCTGGAGCAACTCCAGTGTCAAATACTCCTTACAGAATGAGTACACTAGAGCTGAAGGAGTTGCAAATGCAGTTTGAAGAACTTTTGAAGAAGCGATATATATGCCCAAGTGTGTCACTTTGGGGTGCCCCAGTATTGTTCGTGAAGAAGAAAGATGGGACATTAAGATTGTGCATTGATTTCAAACAGTTGAATAAAGTGACTGTGAAGAACAAGTATCCTCTGCCAAGGATTAATGACCTCTTTGATCAATTGAAGGATGCAAATATATTTTCAAAGATATATGTCAGGTCAGGATACCATCAGGTAAGGATTAAAGTGGAAGATACCAGGAAGAGTGCCTTCCGGACAAGGTATGGTCATTATGAGTTCACAGTGGTGCCATTTGGGTTGTCAAATGCACCAGCTGTTTTCATGTGCTTAATGAATGGTGTTTTCCGAGAATATTTAGACAAGTTTGTCATTGTCTTTTTGGATGACATTCTTATATATTCTAAATCAGAGGAAGAGCATGAACAACACTTGAGGATGGTATTACAAGTATTAAGAGAGCATCAATTGTATGCCAAATTGAGCAAGTGCTCATTTTATCAGAAACAAATTCATTATTTGGGACATATCATTTCAAAGGATGGGACAGCAGTGGATCATGAGAAGATAGAAGTCATTAGAGAATGGTTAGCGCCAAAGAATGTGACAGAGGTCAGATCATTCATGGGCCTTGCAGGCTACTATAAGATATTTATTGAAGGATTTTCAAAGATTGCACACCCAATCAGTTCCTTATAAAAGAAGAGTGTGAAGCTCCAATGGACATTGGATTGTGAAAAGAGTTTCCAACACTTGAAATAATTATTAAGACAAGGATTGCAGACCCAAATGAAGACTTCATTGTATGCACATATGCATGTAAAGAAGGACTTGGTGGAGTCCTCAGTCAAAATGGGTTTGTTATGTGTTATGAATCAAGGAAGTTGAAAGAGCATGAAAGACACTATGTCACTCATGATTTAAAGTTGGCAGCCATAGTTCATGCCTTAAGGAAATGGAGACATCACCTCATGGGGAAAAGGTTTGAGCCAATGACAGACCATAATGGTCTGAAATATTTATTTGATCAACCAACTCTAAATGTTAGGCAAAGCAGATGGTTAGAATTTCTAAGTGAATATGACTTTGATATAAAACATATCAAGGGGAAAGAGAACAAAGTGGTTGATGCACTCAACAGAAGAGTGCATGAATTGCATGCTACAGTCATTAGCATGTACCAATCAGATTTGAAATCCGAAATTTTTGAGGCTGCCAAATTTGATTTGCAATATAAGGAATTAGTGGCAAAATTATAGCAAGGTAATTTGCAGTAGAAAATTGAAGAATACAAGCTAGATACTGATGAAATTTCGAGGTACAGTGGCATAATTTAGGTACCAAATTCTCATGAATTGAAAAATATGATATTAATGGAAATGCATAATGTACCTTATGTTGGGCACCCAAGTTATCAGAAAACTATTGCAACTGTCAAGGGCCAATATTATTGGCCAGGAATGAAGAAAGAAGTTGCTGATTTTATTGCCAAATGTTTGGATTTTCAAAAGGTAAAGGCTGAGCATAGACACCCAGTTGGTTTGCTACAACCATTACCCATTCCTGAGTGGAAATGGGAAGTTGTAACAATGGATTTCATCACCAAACTGCCCAGAACAAACAAGCATCATGATTCTATCATGGTAGTGGTGGATAAGCTTACTAAAGCTGCCCATTTTATTCTAGTTAAGCTCACTCACAAGGCAACCGACATTGTTGATGTTTATATGAAGGAAATTGCTCAATTGCATGGCATACCCAAGACAATTGTGTCTAACAGAGATCCAAAATTTACCTCAAACTTTTGGAAATGATTATTTAATGGATTTGGAACAAATTTGAATTTTAGTACAACTTATCATCCAGAATCAGATGGACAAATAGAGAGGGTGAATCAAGTAATTGAAGATATGTTGAGGATGTATGTGATGGATAAACCATCAAAATGGAAAGACTACCTACACTTGGTAGAGTTTTCTTATAACAATGGGTACCAAACAACTCTAAAGATGAGCCCATTTGAGGCACTTTATGGCAGAAAGTGCAACAGACCAGTAAGTTGGGATAACCTAGCAGATAGAGTAGTGGTTGGGCTAGATTTGCTCAGGGAAATGGAGGAGCAAATGATAAAAATAAAGCAAAATTTAAAGGCTTCCTAGGACAGACATAAAAACTATTCTAATAAGGGCACAACTCACAAGGAATTTAAAGTGGGAGACCATGTATTTTTGAAAGTGAAAGCCAATAGAAGTTCTTTGAAGTTGGGAAATTGTTCAAAGTTGGCAGCTCGCTATTGTGGGCCATTTGAAATCCTAGAGAGGATTGGTCCAGTGGCTTATATGATTGCATTGCCTTCATCTATGTCTGTTCATAATGTATTCCATGTATCATTGCTCAAGAAATATATACTTGATGCTAATCATGTTATTGATTAGAATGTGATTTAGGTGGAGCAAGAAGACGCTTTCCAAGTGCATTCGGTACACATTATGGACCAGAAAATCAAACAGCTTTGGAATCGAGCCATAGGGCTTGTAAAGGTCCAATGGACCTGGTACGGTCCTAAGGATGCTACTTGGGAGCATGAGGATGCAATGCAGGCATAATACCCACATCGTTTTGAGGATTTTTGAAATTTTGTTAAATATGTGTGTACTTAATGCACTGAGGACAATGCATTAATAAGGGGAGGGGATTGTAATATCCCTAGGCCGAACCCAATTGTAAGTGTAAAATGAAAATGTACTTAAGCTGGTGAGTTGTTTGATATAATTTTTATATGCACCTTTCATGGCATAGTGCGCACATGTACTGCGTAGTAAAATGAGGAAGTGTGCACATTCCAGGATACCACGCACAATAGCTTAAGTGCGTGCGATTTTGAGGCAAGGGAGCCTTTGTGTATATGTTGTGTTTTATAGGTTGGTGAGCCAGTTTTGTGATTATTAGGCCAGAGAGCCTAATGGTTAAAGGCCAGTGCACCTACTTTTGTATACGTCTCAACATTAATACAAAATACATCATTGCGCGCAGACCAACCATGATAAAAGAGTATGGGGGACTAAACTCCACTAGTTAGGGAAAGGGTGGGGGATAAAAGTTAAGGAAAAGGGGCTAAGCCATGGAGATTAATCCAAAAAGGAATATTATATTAATATTTCCTAAATCATAAAGTATGGATAGTTATTTTATCCTAAGTTCTAAGGATGGGGACAAGTGGGCCAAAGTAGCTCCCAACACGAAAAGTGTCAAGTTGAGGACATGCATACATTTTGTTTGGACTTAGTTCATTTTCGATCATCATTCCTTCCATCATTCAATGATCCAGTCAATCATCCATGAGCATTCGCACACTTATTGAGCTATCGTCCGTACCTTCCTGTCATTGTACCTGAACCTGTATCCATAGCCATACTTGTTTTGTAGTTAGTTAGCTTGGGAGATGGACTGAAGAAGTGGGTTGTTAGGCCCATGGGATATTGAAGAGGTGGGTTGTCAGGCCCATGAGCAGTTTCTCTCTGGGTGAGAGAATTGTTGGGAATTGATTTCCTGAAGGTGCTAAAGTACAACTACAGGGCTCTAAGACTTCTTGTCCGGCCTGTTGTTGAAGCCCATAAAGGAAGCGGGGTAGTCGAAGGATTGTTGAGTAGAGAAGTGGCACACTTCCTGGGGTGGAACATGCATGTGGGGAATGAGAGACTATAAGTTGTTAGTTTGAGTTGCCACTTGTGACAGAATCTTTCCTGTTTTCTATGATCCATTAGCCTGGTTAGGAATCCCTTTACCCAAGTGGAGTTTAGTCCTAGCTCAGGGGTGACCCACTGCTGAGAGTGATGAGCAGTGTGGTATAAGGCTGGGAGGTTCGTGGAAGGTTTGCCCACAGTTGGTGAAATTCTTACCAAGATAAGTGTCAATTGTGTGATAAATTTACATATTGCATTGTCATTTAAGTGTTTATTTTTATGGGTTTATCCTATGTGTGTTTATAACTGTCTTTGTATTTATGTGTATTGCCTGTATATGCCACATGTATATGTTTACTGCTATTTCAGTATGAATCCGTGCATTTACAAAATGTATTTGTTTGTTTTCGTTTATATATAAATTTTTGTAAGAGTTCTGTGTGTATATGTTTTAATTGCATGCAGTTCAAAAAATTTATGTGGCATAGCTCAGTTGGATGCTGGGTATGTTATAGTATGTTGAGAAGAGAACGAAAACATTTTCTAGAGTAGCATGGCCCGACATGGGTGGTCGGGGATGCTACATTTAGGATTTTTGTTGCCAGGTCAGTTATGACTTTGGAGTCTCCTTCTATGATTAGACGAGTGAGATTATGGTCCAAATCCATTTGCACTCCTTTAATGAGACCCCAAATTTCCACTGAATTGTTGGTGTCGTATCCCATATTTTCTGCAATGAGGCTATGAATTTGGCCCATGCTATTCCTTATGATAGCTCCATAGCCTGAGAATCTTGGATTGCCTTTAGAAGCGCCATCAAAGTTGACTTTGTGAAAGTCGGGTGGGGGGGAAGTCATGTAGAGGGACTGAGGGCCTTTGATTTTAGGGGGGGCTATGGGGGAGGGGTGAAGTGTGACAATGAGAAGCCCCATGAGTTAAGTATCGAGAGCTCACTTGGATGAGTGGGGAAGTCTTCCTAGGTCCACACTTGTAGATGACGTGTTTCCTGGAGATGCAAGAGGATTGTAATCCACAGGAGGGTGGGTTAGGAGGGTTAGGAATGAAATTCCTCTCTTTCCATAGTTTCCAAACAATGAAGCTTGGTAAGAGTTGCCAGGTTTTGTTTATGATAGGAATTTTGAAATATTCGGGTCCCTAATCCCTGATTGTGCTTATGATACTGTTATTAACTCATTTAGTTTTTCTCATGAGCTGGGTGGCTTGATTCTAGATTTCCTCACTGAGTGGACAATTGTTTAGGAGGTGCTCCATGGTTTCTGCCTGATGGTAGAAGAGATGGAAAATTGGGGAGCCAATGAAACCTCATTTTTGAAGATTGTCCCAGTTTAAGATCTTGTTCTGAATTAAAAGCCAGAGGAAAGTGGAGATTTTGGGCCAGAATTTCGATTTCCATATTGTTGTCCAGATGCGATCTTTTTGAATATTTTGGAATTTTTCCTGTAGAGTATATCCTTCCTTGAGTGTAAAATTTCCATGCGGTGTATATCCCCATCTGAGAATATCTGGGTCTGTGCTTATCCGAATTCGCCTTTGGACTGTTACTTGTTTCCAGTGCTGCAGATCACAATCCATTGCCACTTAGAGTTCATAGTGGTTTGATCTCCAACTTTGCCATGGAGAGTTGTTGGGGGTGTTTGTCCACTGATCTGCCACTTTGAGAGTGGCAAGATCTTGAATGTGGTTTTCGTAGGATTGTAGATTTTCTTTTGATTGTAGGGGTGGCAATTGCTGCCAGGAATCCATATAGAATAGGGCATTCTGGCCATTACAAATTTCCCAAAAAGCATGTTCCTGTATCAGTGGCCGATTTTTCCAGGCTGCATTCTAGATGTTGGAGCCTTGAATATTCTCCTGCATCCTGATGAGATGGCTTTGATGCGTATTCGGGGCAAATTTTCATTTCCAGAGTTTTGCCCAGATCTCTGCCAGAGTTTTGATCCATCTCCACCATATCTTTGCGCCCATGGTGTTATTTAATTTGCCAGGGTCCTGGAGGCCCAGACCACCAAGGGATTTGGGCTTACAAACTTTGTCCTAGCTGACTAGGGCCCATTTTTTGTCTGGGTTATGGCCATGGCATAGAAAGTTCCTTATTTTCTTTATGACGGATTAGGGGGCAACTAGGGCTGAGAAGAGATAAGTAGGGATGGCTTGTAGGACTGACTTTAAGAGAGTGATTCTGGCTGGAAGGTTAAGGGAACGGAAGGTCCAATTGCTAAGACGATTGGAGATGGAGAGGAGGAGAAGATCCCAGGAGATGTTTTTGGCTGCCGAGTCAGAAAGAGGGAGTCCCATGTATTGTGAGGGCAGTGAGCAGATGGGAATATTCAAAAGTTGAGAAAGGTGTTGTTGGATTGCTTCAAGCGTATTAAAAAAGAAGAGTTGTGACTTGGCCAGATTAAAGGTGGTTCCAGATGCTTCGCTGAAATTGTTGAGGATGGATCTCAGTTTGTTTGCTTCTTGAGCTGTGGGGTTGTTCAAAAGCATCGTGTCATCGAAAAATTGGCTGTGGGAGGCCACTGGTTGTAACCCGTGAAGAGGGAGGCCTTGAAGTGATCCATTTTGGATTGATGCCTTGATATAGCATCCTAGGCCTTCAACCATTATGACAAATAGGAAAGGGGAGAGAGGGTCACCTTGCCTTATTCCTCTTATGGGGGAGAAGGGTTGGGAGGGGACTCCATTGACAAGGATTGAGAAGAAGGTTGAGGAGATGAGGTTCATTGTCCAAGAGATCCAATCCTTGCTGAAATCGAAAGCCGTTAAGAGGGCTTTCATGTACTGCCAGCTTAATTTGTCAAAATCTTTTGATAGGTCAAGTTTTAGAAGCATACCTGGAGTACGGGTGCTTTTGAGCAAGTGAATGATTTCATGGACTAGTATGACACTATCCATGATTTGCCTTCCTTCAACGTACCCAGATTGCTCCTTGGAAATGATGAAGGGGAGTATTGGATTGATTATTAGAGCTATGACCTTGGAGATGATTTTGTAGATCACATTACAGAGTGCTATAGGTCTGAAATTCTTTGGATTTGTTACCCTCTCTTCTTTGGGGATTAGGGTGAGGAAAGTGGCATTTAGTGTTGGAATAACTTTGCCAAAGCTGCATGATTCCTCCAACAGCTGCCACACTTCGTCCCTTAGCATTGGCCAACATGAGGGGAAGAAGTCTGTTATGAAACCATCTGGGTCTGGATCCTTTCTTATGGGTAAATCCTGGATAGCCTGGTCCACTTATGCTTGTGTTATGGGTGTCATGAGAGCCTCATTCTGTTCCTAGGTGATGAGAGTTGGGATATTTTGGGTCACTCGCTCTATTGTTGAGGTACGATCCACGTGGGGTTCTGATAACTCGTGCGTTATTTCTTGACATGTTAACAAAGTGTTGCCCTACTTGTCTTTCAGCTTCGTAATGCGGTTGATGAAGCGTCTATGGATCATGGAGCGGTGGAAGAATTTGGTGTTTTTCTCTCCCTCTTTGAGCCATTAAACCCAAGATTTCTGTCTCCAAAGAATTTCCTGTTGCTTCTATCTTTCTTCCATTGCCTTTTGATGTCATTCTCCTGCTCCTGTTGAGTGAGTGTGTGCCTAGAGTGAATGAGTTGCACCTGAAGGTCCTCTAGTTTTTGTTCCAACATTTTCATTTCCTAAAAGATATTCCCAAAAAATTCTTTGTTCCATTTGTGCACCTATTGTTTGAAGTGTTTTAGCTTTTTCTGGAAGTAGTACATTTTGGTTCCCTTCTGGATCTCTGCATTGCCCCACCAATGCCGGGCTAGCTCCTGGAAGTCCGGGTGGGTGAGACAGAATTTCTCAAATCTGAAAGGTTTGAGCTTGGGGGTAGCTATTGTATCAACCCAAAGCTGAATAGGCCAATGATCCAAACTCGCCTTCAGGAGAATGTTGGATTCTACCATTGGACCTTCCAATAGGAGAGCTTCTGATATTAGGAAGCAGTCTAGCCTACAGGTGATTTGTTGGTTCCATGATCATTTGTTGGTCTAGGTGTAGGTGCCATTGTCGTTCTCTATGTCGACCATTTTGAGGTGTTCTATGAGCTCCTGGAATTTTATGCTTTCTTGTTCCAGGCATTTTTTCCCTCCCCTTTTTGCTTCCAACATGAGGATCATATTGAAATCTCCACCTATTATCCATCACTTGTGCTCTGCTAAAGAGCCTACATAAGACAGGCTCTGGAGAAAGAGATCCTTGTCTTGGCTATTTTGTGGCCCATAGGCATTGGTGATCAACCCTTCCTTGTTCGAACCAATAGCTCGGTAGTGAGTTGTGAGAGTGCTTGGTGTAGAGAAGCCTTGGTCTAGGATAACTGTGGTAGGGTTCCATAGGATATCAAGGCCCCCTGCAATGCCTTTCGAATCCAAGTGATAGGAGTTGCAATTACGCCAACATTTTTTGAGTATATATTCTGCGGTTTGCCTCGCACATTTTGTTTCTTGTAGCAAGAGAATATCAGGGTCTTCAGTATTCACATAGTTCCGGAGAGTCCTCTATTTGGATCTCCCATTTAGGCCTCTGATGTTCCAAGTGAGGATCTTCATTATTAACAGTTTGGTGGGTGGGAAAAGGAGCTCTCTGAGAGCCTTTGTATATGTCTTGAGTTGATCATATAATTTTCTGCTTCTTTTATTAGCTGGTGCGCTAATTTTCTCCCGCGTCTTTTGTTTTCCTTTGGATGTCTCCTGGGATCTAGGTTTGGGTCCACACTAATGCCAAGTCTAGAGGCAGCCCCTGCTGATGAGTCTAGGAAAACCTTATGGAATTTTTTGAGTTGGTCTTTTGGTATGGTTTGTAGGTCTTTCTTGTTGAGTGCTTCTTCTAGCCTGTTTAAGTCGATTTCAGCTAGGTCTTGCTCATCCATTTCCATGACTGTATCTTCTTCCCTCTCTGGTTCTTTCCCTGTATCTAGATAGGCCTGTGGGTTCGCTTGGTTTCCTTGAATCAGGGGTGCCTGTGGCTGCTAATCTTCCTTTCTATTGCTATGTTCTTTGTTCGCAGATTTTTGTGGGTTTTCCACCTCTTTAGCCTCTGGAAGCTGGTTGAGGGATTCAAAGGAGTTGGTATTGGGGGTCTTTCTTCCATTATTGGTGGTGGGTTTTTTCTGTGTCTGTCTTCTGCGATTCTGACCCTGGGTGAATACCTCCTTTGATTTCTCTTCAACTTATGTCTTGGGGGGGG